>RCWM02000458.1:462500-550000 GCA_003667255.2 Euschistus heros | reverse complement strand
AAACAATGTTTACAATGTAAAAAATACAAATAAAAACTACAATGAAGAAACAGCGTGTGATCGGACTATTTTGTTTTCTTTTGCATTTTCATCAATTTAGAACTGTTTTTAAATTGGACGTGGTAAATTTATAAGTGCTAAAGTCAGCTCATTTTGAAACTTCAATATATTATTTGAGAAATATGAAATTAACCCTAGGATGAACATTACTAATTTTAAGTATGGAGATAAACAAGGAAATCTTGATAAAATAAGTAACAAAAGAAACCTAATTAATAATAGATCTTTTAATCGTGGTATCTTTTATCACCTCTTCCATCGAGAGGAAGTTTAGTTTTAGATTGTCGTTTGTATTGTGTGTATGGATCCATTAAGCCATCCATAATACTTATTTTCACTGAGCGGATTGTAATACTTCCTGTAAATAAAAAAAAATAATATAATAAAAAAAAAAATTTTGTTTGATCATATATAATGACTGAGCTGGTTGAGATTTTATTGAACCAGTACGATGAGAAATATAGTATTATTATAAAATACCGTAAAACGGGGTGACTTGGAACCACTTTTGTTGAACTTTATTCTTTAACTAACTATCAATAATGTTTAATCACGATTTTTTCAAATAATTAAAGGAAATGCATTTTAAAATTCATGCATTAAAATATTTGCTTTGAATAATTAGCTAAAAAATGCTGTTGATTCATCGCATAATCTTGGAATTGCAAAATTTACAAAACTTATATTAACTTTATTGTTTTTAAACTTTGGTGCAAAATCAACCGGATACCCGTCACTTTGCACTACCACATTTTTTCAATTAAAAAAGCATCAAAAACGTATTCTGGAGCAAAGTAAAAGCTTGATAGCAGTTATAAGATGCAAAGTTATTTCTTAATAGTGCTTGGAGTTTACTCTAGTGATTTTTTTCTCTGTTTCTAAGGATTCTGTTAAAGGAATCGATTGTAAATTACAATGTTTTCATTGAAATGAGTAACAAAATTGCACAATTTTTAAAGGTTTATTAAGGAACGATAGAAAAAACAAGAACATAGCAACAAAATATTATATAGAAACAAAATAACGACTAAATAACGTAAACAACTATAATTTTGGTAAACAAGGAACAAAACGATACCTATAAAATAAATTGCATACAGATTCTTAGAGAAATACTTTTGGAAAAATGCAATCTGCAATAGTTGGACAAAAATTGTTAAAATATAAAAACGAGCACTATGGCTTGAAAAATTTTAAGGCTATAACTTGGAAAAATTTTAACAGTCAATATACTTGCACATAGATGACAAAAACCTTATTAACAAGAAGCAAAACGAAATAATTTGGATTTTAACAAGCCAATTAACTCCATAACTTCAAAATATCCTCGTTTATTGATTTGTTTAGAAGGAGCAATGCTGCCTAAGACTTCTTCCAACAAGGAGGTTACCTTGCGCCAAAATATACTTGTGCAAAGTCATTCCTAATTCATATTAAAAAGGGGATTCTATTTTATTTTTAAATACCATGACTTTTGGCAAATATTTTGAGCAAAATGAATATCATATATTTAAATTACAATAATTATAGAATAAAATTAATGCAAAACTTATTCGATTTGAGAAATATTTAGTTGTTGAAAGCACGACTTTATTCCACAAAGGAATCACACCTCTTGAAACACTACGATCAACTGACTGTTATAAAACATGAGATGTAACTAGGATCAGCGTGAAAATTCCTTAGACCCAATCAGTGTTGTCGTAAGTAAGTAAGAAATATAAAATATCCCTCATTTAGACAACAGCAAAACACTTTTTCCACAACTATAACTTTTTAGTGAGCTTGGTGCAAAGTTAACTCACAGGTGAAAATTCACGCCGTTTTATGGTAATAATTATTATTTTATTGAAAATTAAAATTATATGGAGGTAAGAATAAGACAATTAATCGATTCCGAACTTTCTTGTCTGTTTTTTAAGAGCAATGACCGTGTAGAGGCTAATCGGTGACAATGCCATGTCTTTCTGTACTTTATTATTCACTACCCATCGATTGATCCGTTATTTTCTGTTCATAAATTACTTTAGAGAATAACCTGTTTGATAAATAACAGGTTAATTAACAACCGATATTTCAGCAATCACTAATTCCCTGCATGTTTATTCAGATATTGAGCTCATAACCGTTTATTTATTTAACTGTTTATAGTGGGCGGTGGTGACCATTGAGTATAGAATAGTGAGTCAGCGCTCACTATACATTATTATATTGTTAACTCACAACAACTCAGTGAGCGAATATTACAGTTTTGTTTCAATCTAAATATGTTTATTTATTATATTAAAAATAACTTCCACGAAATGAATATTGATATTCTCACTTAGAATAGCCTGATGGCCTGTAAGAATCACCCGTCCTTCCTGCACCTGTTGGAGTACATAAGGATGTCAAGCCTCATTAAAAAATAACAAAAAAAACAACTTTCATTGAAAAAATATTTTTACAATCGGTTAATCTAGTAAACATGTGTCTATCCGAATCGGTACTGTAAATGCTTAAATGATAGGGGTACTTTCTGGTTTGAAACAGGGGAATCCTCTATCTCCTGTGATAATTAATTTAGCACAAGGAAACGTCATTAGTAAGGTGATACTTAATGAAAACGGATGATGAAATTCCGGTTCTTGGTACTCTGATGATTTCGTAATGTCGTGTGGAAATGAGGAAACTATTCAATTAAACACAGCAACGCCCATAAATTCAATATTTAGTAAAATTTATTAGGTTCCACTATGCGGAACTGCAGGAGCTTTATCCGGTAAATATAGTCAGGTAATAGCAGCGAGACGGTTAAATTGTCGGCTGGTGAAATTGTTGGATTTAATAATGAACGAATTCCAAAAGAGATAATCAGTTCGAGTCTCCGGGTTCGAGGGGTAGTCCGAGACGCAGATGCATAAAATATAAAAGTCAATCCAAGTCTCTTTCTCAGTTCTTAGACAATTAGCTTACATCTTAGATTTTTTTGATAAAATGAAATATTTTATTTTTTTTAAATGATGTGAATCTTTGATTCGATAAAAAATTATTGGCTCACATTAGTAACTATTTAACACGAATAAGGAATATGGGTAAAAGAAGTGTTAGAAAGTAAATTATATCAGAAATTTCATATTTTCTTATTTTCTCTGCGCTAACGTGAGGAAATATAGCAGAAATTAACGACATAAGTATCAACATGGTTTTTGTTTTATGTATTTTTAATAAGTTATTTCTACTAGTGACGCGGCTGAGAGAATAGCGTTGGGATTAATGCGGGCCTGGGCATGCCCTCCCATAAGTAAGGGACAAGCTTGGTTTAGGGTTTCCCTGGGATGTTTGTGCACATTGTATACAGTGTGATGGTGCTTTTTTTAAATTAATTTTTTATTTATTTTTGTAGAGTTTATTTTTTTCTCTTTATTATAACAATTTTTTATATTGTTTATACTTTTATTTTCTGATTCATTTTATATTAATATTTACTATATTTTGTATCTAATATATAATACTTTTAATTTCATTTAATTGTACAAGGGTTCTTTGGTCACCCATATTATTCATTGCCTTTTAGAGAGGCAGCTTTTAATATTTATTCAATAAAACAATTTCAAAATAAAAAGTTTCCTCATAATTATTTTCTTATTTCTTATTTTAATATGAGAAGCTATAAAATAAGTTAACATTAGTTTCAACATGGATTTAGAGTTTGTTTGTAAATGAAGGAGAATAACCTTCCCCCTCGAGAAGTAGTGACTAAAACATAGAAAAAATTTAGGACAAGGTTAGAATTGTTAAAAATGGTATTCTGGGCGCGTGAAGGGGTAGAGCGCCTTGTAGGTACAGATGCCATATTTTTTTTATTAAATATTTTATAACCAAATGTGACTGCTGTGGTGAAGAAGTTTTGTGGTGCAGACAGTTTCTTATGAATGACCCCTTGTTGATGTAAAACGAGCTTTTCTTTCCGTCCTTGGCCGTTTCCCCCATCCTTGATAGGGAAGATACCTTGCCAAGGAATTATTTTGAATCGCTAAATGTGTGTGTGTCGTTTATACCTGGTTTTATCTTGGCCCTTTTCCAAACCTGTAGCTGCGTTTGGGCCCTCGGGCCGGTGAACGCAATCCTATAATTCACTTGTCTTGAACTGCCTGGGCGGTGGTGATTGAATTGAGGACAGCCGAGAGGAAATTGGACAAGTTGGCCGGGATAGGGTGGTTAGGGAGTTGTCTACATGTAAGGCGTCTGTCAGCTCTTCAAGTCCTACTTAGAAGCTAATTATGAATTATATTTAGCGTTTGTGTCTTAACCAGTCTGCGACCGCATCCCCTTCCTGCTCTGAATTTATTTATCATACTTTTTCACATAGTAAACAGTAACACAAATTAATACTGATGAAAATGAAACCGAGATTAAAATATTTTATAACATTTATTAAGTTATATGTTTTATACATAATATTTCGTATTCAAAAAAAAAAAAAATAAATTTTTTATTGAAAAAGTATTAAAACCTTCCTTAAAGAGAGCAATAAGAAATATAGATGGCTTTACGGATTCATTCAAACAATAATAAATAACTGAAAAGAAGAGAGAAAGAAATATAAATAAGAAACCTCATAATATATAATACCATAAATAAAATTTAAAAAAAAAAAGGGACCTCAAAGTTTTCAATGTATAACGTGAAAAAAAAATATAGTAAAATATATTACATAAAAAATTAAATAAAATCTTTATTATTATAAAATCAAAATCTAAAAATACAGTCATACTTTATTTACAATGTACACTATCCTCGGAAACTCCCAACCACACTTGTTCCTTCATTTACGGAGGGACAAGCCAAGACAATAGAGAGGGGTAAGTAATTGGTTATACGAGACTAGATTAAGTAAATGGTGACAAGCATGAAAATAATCTTTTAGCTGATGCTTTTGTTTTTTTTTATGAAACACATAAATGGATATTAACTGATTCACTTGTCTGGCTGCAAGATAATTTAGAAAATAAAAATAAAACTTTAAAACGGATGCATATTTACATATAGAAAAATATATATGGTATATATATTAGTTGAAATGAGGAGTTCTTTGAATTTGATTTTAAACCATATTTCGGTTACATTTAAACTATACAGCTATTAACCAGAATAACGCGTTATAATTGAGCCTCGTAAGTTTTATTTGATACTCTTAAACCTCGTTCAATATACATTGAAATGAAAATCGTGTGGGTTTTGTGACACAAATGTTAATGATGGAGTTACACACTTTTTGCTTGATTGTTCAGCATTTAGGAGACAAAGGCAAAAGTATCTCCTGCCCAAACCTACTCCTGAGTTGACTACGAAAAATCTTTTATCCGTTAAAAGCATAAAGCATTTAAAAGCTATTTATTTATTTATAACCAATTCATTTAATTAAGATGGTGATTAGCTATCTCGAAGCATTTTGTTTAATTTTTGTTTGTCTAAAATTTTGTTTTTCTTTTTTTTCAGCCGAAAATTTTCTTCTTTTTTTTAAGTTGTACTTATTATGTGTAGTATATTTATTTAATTTTATATTATGTGTGATATATGGATTTTATGTTTGTTTCAATTTATTTATACATATATTTCATTTTAACTGTTCATTTTGAAGTCAGACCTCCTGTAATTGTAATTATTTTTATAAAATACAGTAATTCATTCATTCATTCACATTAAAATGAAAATAAAAATAATTTTTAGAAAAAAAAAAAAACTGTCTTTGAGATTAAACCTATATGTACAAACTTGAACTAAAAAGTAAAAAATAATATTTTAATTACTTCGAAATGAAGAGCATTAAAGGACAAACAACGAAATACTTATATACCTATTCACAATTTATGATGAGTTATTTTTGGAGTCGGTGTTAGCCAAGAAGGGCTGTTTAATCCTGCCATTGCAACAAACTTTCGAATAGCACGAGACAACAATGTGGCGGTGATGAAATAGTTGGGGGATCTTTAAAATTACCTTATTTTTTTTTTCCGAATTCTGTTTGTTTTGGTTTGCAACGAGTCCAAAAATAGCTCATCATACGAGTTCGTAAATTCTGAATAGGTATATAACGTATTGATTCATAATTGATGGAGTAATCGCGTAACAAACATACAAAAAAAAAAAAAAAAAAAAAAAAAAAAAAACAGACGAGTTGAGAACCTCCTCTTTTTTGAAGTTGGTTTATAATCATAAATTCAACAAAGTCTCCGGAATGAACGTAATAAATCACGTAAAAAATAGTCTAAAACTAAATATTTACGTGCCATTGGAAACAATGAAATTGTTTAAAACCAATCCAATTTTTTTTTTTAATAGCCAGATAAATTCAAATAATCTCATTTTACATTTCTTGTCTTACATTTTTAAAATTAATTAATATATTCCTAATCTGTGTTAATAAGTTAACAGATGATATGATGTTTTGAGTTCTTAGTATGTGTTAAGAACTAATGATGAATGTTTTTCATTCGGGACTTTTTTTTTTAAATAAAAAGACTTATAACCTAGACAAATCAATTTCTCCTTCACTGGGAAAAACAATAGATCATAGCTATGTCTATAATATACTAATTTTCCCAATTGACATTTTAGAATTAAAAGGATCCTATTACTTCAATTGGTAATTAGATTAAATTAATTAATTATTCGCAAAAACAAAGTTGAGAGAAAGTAGAGGTTTCAAACATGATTTTTAAGCAGTAGGTCCTAGTGACAAATGTAATATTAAAAAAATATTATCTATTAAATTTCTAACCAGGAAACTGTGGTCAATTTTCTATCCGATCAACACAAACAGATGTAGTGCTTGTCAAATTGTTACATTTTTGAGTCTGAAAAAACGTTACACTAACAAAAGTATAGACCCTAGCCAAAAGACATGTCTATATAAAAAAAAAATCCAATAGAAACGGCTTATCGTTATATAATTTGTCGAACCCAATAATAAGAAACTAAAGTTAATATCGCTTCAGAAACATATTACGTTTCAGTATTTTAAATTCCAGTTCTAGTCGATATTCTTTCAAGTTCTGTAACATGTATCATTACTTTTTTAGATTAAGAGAGAGAGGATATTGAGAGAGTATCCTTTACTACGCTTCCAATATTACATTCTTTATCCATTTTAAAAGGCCTCTGGATGGAGCGGACGGATGATCCCTCTGATACATCACATTCTCTCGCTATTTCCTAATACCCGCCATGTATTTGAGTCTCTTTTCCATTTACTGCTACAGTAGAATGGATTTTTTTTAATGCTTTCCCTACCCTTCCAAAAAAAAAAAAAGAAAAAGAAAAAAGAGAGGAAAAAGAAAAAAAGGAACTACATTCTATTCAGATTTTTCTTAATCGTTTTGGATCAAATTTGCATTTAAACGATGAAACTTGATTTCACACTATTCGCTGATTGATTATTTGAATTCAAATTCGATGTTTCATAAACGGTTGCAACCACTTTAATTATTCACTCCTTTTTTACTCTGAAAACTCCAAAGATATATAAACGTAGTTCAAAAGAAAATTCAAAGAGGATCATAGAAAGTTTCAAAATTTTATGAATATAGCTGACCCTTGATATTATTAATGGAGAAAATAGTAGGGATGTGGTTAAAAGAAACAATTAAAGATAAAACTGGCTTTTTTCAGGACTTTAATAAAACAACTTACGACCATTTTTAATTTTATATACTTTTTATTATTTCTTTGTTTTGATATATAAAGATATTATAACACGTCAATTGATTTTGAAGAAATTACCCACTGGTAGCACTTCACAAAAACTTTTAAGGAATGGTGAATATCACAATTCTAAAAAAAACAAACAAAAAAACAATTTCGCTCCCTTGAGAAATAGTGACTGTTTTTTACATTTTTATGTGCACTGAATTCAAATCGGAAGACCAAAAAAAAATCTATCTAGCATCAGTTTTGATGACTTAGACGTTATTTTTGAAAACCTGAAATAGCGTATTTTATATTATTATTTAATTTTATTTATTTTTTTCACTCCCATTTCATAGTTTGTAAGCATTTTCTCATTGCATTTACCGCTATACCGTTTTTATATCTGGGCTATCTCTTGATAAATTCGTTCTCCCTGTGTCATCTAAAGCTATATCCAAGTTGGGGGTAATAACATCAAAGGGGAATGCAAAAAATGAATTTTTAATGACATGCTGCAACCCATGGCCCTACATGATAAAAACGATTCTTTAACATTGTAATTTATGCAACAAAGTTTTATGCTCTTCAATTTTTTCATTGTGTAATACATTATAAAAGTTTCAAAATCAAATAGGTTTTTTTTTTTTTATTTTTAAATCTTTCAATGATAAAAAAATTGTAAAAATAATGTAAAAAAAAAACACTCATTTTTCGACCTGAAACACCAATTTTACAAAAAAAAAAAAATTTTAACTGCATTGTTGAAAAATTATATTATTCAGGCAATAATTTTAAATAAACATTTAATAAACATGTTTCTTATTATTTTTGTTAATGTTTCTTCAAAAAGAGAGAAGACGGTGATATTAAACGACTGAGGCCGACTAGGATTCTAGGTATTTAATTAAGGATTCGCTGACAAGGTCGGAGTGAATGTTGCTGGATCTATAAATGCTCCCTGGAGGTTCCCAGTCTTCTAATATCTCCTCTACAAATATTTACGCTCTCTGAGTATTTTAGATGAAAGGTTTTTGAAATTTTGTTATGATTTTCGTCACATCAAAAATATCTTAATAATATTAATACTAATAAATAATGATCAAAAGGATACTTTTAATTTAAAATTCGTTTATTTTTATGTTATTACATTTAGAATGATTCCCTCATTGAATGAAAAAAAAAAAAAAAAAAAAAATCATGTGAACTAGAAGAAAAATAAAGAAAAATGTCGCTGACCGCACCTTTCTATTAGAATCCGTTGCTGATATATAATAATTCAAATATTTATTTTTTTTAGAAAACCACGTTTTTGCCATCAAAGCTATAATATCCCTGTAATATAACTTTTAACCAAATTTTCATATTTTTCTTATTCATATATTTCATATTTTCAAATTTTAATAATATTACAATTTTCATTAAATTTTCTATAGGTAAAATTCTTGTTTGCAAAACCTCAATGCTTACAATATGAATGACCATAGGGAATGTAATTCAAACAACCTATTTCATCATACCATTCAAAAGCTGGCTAAATATAGAAGTTTTTTTTTTTTTTTTAATTCAAATAGTTGACATAATATAGTTAATTTTAACTTTTCAAAATAGGTTAAAAATTTAGCTGTTCTTTAAATCCTATCTTAGCAAAATTCAAGGTCACGTGTGCTCTGGTCTTATAGAAAATTTAATGCTGAATTCGAAAACGTCAAAGTTTACATTTTAGGTATATTACAGCTTTTATGGCGAAAAACGTGGTTTTCTAAAAAAATTTTTTTTAAGTATCATATATTTGCTACGGATTGGAATAGAAAGGTGCGGACGGCGGATTTTTTCTTTATTTTTGTTCTAGTTTACTTTTCTTCTTTTTTTTTTTCATTATATGAGGGAATCATCCTAAATGTAATAACATATAAAAGTATCCTTTTGATCATTATTTATTAGTATTAATATTATTAAGATATTTTTGATATGACGAAAACCTTAACAAAATTTCAAAAATCTTTCTTTTTGGTCTAGCTACAATTTAAAGAGAAAGAACCATCTCTCTATCTTGACTGAGAGCTGAGAAAAAAATAAAACGTGATTTTAATTTTTTTTTTTCTCGGCGCCCAATGCTCATTGGCGGCTGTAACTCCAATTTTGTCCTATCATAGGTCCCTATTCCCTACGAAACAATCGGCATTCGAATCTGTGAGTTACAAGTCAAAACGTCCCCTTGTGAGTATATTAAAAAAATTAGTATCGAGAAAAACGAATTCTATAACCCAATGTTCCCTAACAATTATATTTATGTACAGGAGGATATGGATTTCTGGGGACTAAACGTGGTATATGTTGCGTCAGGAATATTTAAATTTAAAAAATCTCCGTATTAATAAATAATGTTTAAAAAAAAAATAAAAAAATATTTCAAGATATAATATAAAAGGTATAAAGAAATAAATAATGAAAAAAAAAGTATAGAATAGAATAGAAAGAAGATATTTTCCATTGTAAAACATAGTGAAAATAAATTTAGGTGTTTTATGTTTGAATGACATTTATTATGTGGTATCTATATAATTAGAGGGCTTCATTAAGGAAAGAGAGGAGGTGTTGGAAGAGGAGGAGTGTTTTAAAGATCCTGAGGGAACAAGTATTGCGAGTACAAGAGGGGAGGTAATTCCAGAGAATAGAGGATTGGACAAAAAAAGGAACCTTGGAATGCAGTAGTTCTGTGGGAGAGAGTAGAGAGGTCAGAAAGAGGGATCTTGTACGTAGGATTGAGGACTTAAATTGTTGGTTACAATAAATAAACGGAAGGTGATGGGTGTCGATAACTTGAAAGAGCTATGTGCCAACGAAGTATTCTCTGCCGCAGGATATGTGGAATACAGAAATTAACCTGTATTAACAAACAATAATGTGTTTAAACCACTGCAGAACAAAGTACTTCGTAAAAACGTAAATTAATCTGACCAAAGATATTTAAACAAATAATAATTCCCTGCTAGGGAGGCTCCTGGCTAGATTTTGAGAAGCTGCTGGTAGACGAGCTTTGAATGGGTTGAAAGAAAAGTCGGGGAAAATTTTAGAGGGCAGTAGAACGGGCAATATGGCCAAACATAATTGGTGCATTTCAGTGAAAATGTGATGATATTTAAGTAAAAAGTTGGGAAGATCGAATTCGAAGGGTTGAGATGTTCCATAGGACTTTAAGGAGATCGGTGAAGTAGCAAAGACGATTATTAATGATATGGATTATTAATAATATCTTTATAGCATAAAAAATAATTTATGACGAGTAGTATCGAAATAAATAAATTTATTTTTCTGTTTTGCGTCCTTGTATTTTCTTCTTGGTTGAGAACATTCACTATTATTACCTACTCTTTCAAGCATTGCGGGTAAATAGGTATGTGAAAGAGCATATTGTGAATAGTGTGTTGTTATAAATGCGTGTTATTATAAAACTGTATACAATCTTTTATGAGAAAACTGTATTAAAAGATAAATCTGTCGGTTTACTCAATCAATGAATGGAAATTAATTTTTATCAGTTGCTATTTAGAATAATTAATATGAACAATTATGGCTACTGCAATTAGTAATAAAATCAAATAAGATGTGACATTAAAAAAAAATATGTATGCATATTTAATTTTATTTAAGTATTCATTTTATCTGGCTTTACAAACTCCGTGAATTCCTCCCTTTTTACAAATTTCCTTATTATCCGCTCCTATTTCATCGATAGAACCCTTGAACTTAATCATAACTTTACTTTATCTTCCCTCTTTACCCAATCTGCGGGTTTTCTTCAAGGTTGTGTCCGAATTCTCATCCCCTAAACGGCGTATATAGTTTACATCACGACTCATCTTTGTACGACTATCCCTAATTAGTGTTATGAGTGAATAGTGATTCCTTAATTGCATTTCAAACATTCCAATTTTATACCGCAAACCTTCAAGAATGGTATCGAAATGAGGAGAATTAGTAAAAATAAAAACAAAATAATTAAGTAACCTTTAATAGTGAATAAACAACAAATACAAATAGAGGAAGAGTTTTACATGTTATATAATTAACACAACAGAAAAAGCATTATTCATATTATAATAATTTATACGAACAAAAGATTTTTTTTTTTTTTTTTTTTTTTTTACAAACTATATATGCAATCAAAGAAAAATAAAATAAAATAAAAATAAAAACATACATTTTTACAATTTATAATAATTGAATGGGTCCGACGAAAAACGTTCTAAGTGACAAAATTTCCTAAGTGGCGATTTCAAACGTTTTAAAATGTATAATAGTACGCCATAGCATGATATAATACTCCATTATGTTATTATTAATGTAAATATAACAAATTAATATTTAAACATAAAATCTAACCTACAAAACTAACAACAACTTTTGATTATGATTTTATTTCACTGATTACTTAAAATTTTATGTTTGTCGCTTAGAACGTTTTTCGGCGAACCAATTCAATTGATATTAATTATAGTCTAGGGTCACAGAAGTAGCAGCAATCGCAATAGAATCCAATGTTTTATTTAGGTAATTCAAAAGAAATAAATCAATTACTTTTTGCTAGCATTTAAAATAAATAGGAAGACTTTATTTATCTTTTCTATCCTATTGTAGTATACAATATTTTTCAAAGATAAACATTTGTCTGTTTGAACTATATAGCCTTTCAGGTATTTCTTTCGACAACTATCGTGTCTTTGGCACTCACAACAGATGTTTTAAGCTACTATCTTCTTATTTTTCATTAGCTTTAATTTTTATAGAATATTTTCAAGTAGTCGTCTTTGGCTATTCTCAGTTGGCTAACGGTTCTTATTTTGGTGATATTATTGTTATATTTTAAATAATCTTACGGCTGGGGGTTATTAAAATTTGAAATTTTTATAAATACTGGGTTATATCTTGTATTTAAAGTACGATCAATGTCTGTTGATAATAAAAGATTAGTGAATTTTTCTGTTATGTTATTTTTGTTAGATAATAATTTTTATGGATTGAAAAAAATCTTGAAAGTGTTCTGGGATATTGCCGTTGATGGATGATTGTTTAATTTCAGATACCCAGTTATATTGAAAATCTGCTATATTGGTATGTAAATCTTAAAGTCTTTCGAGGCAGATACGGGGTAGCCGCTTTTCTGGTAAGGCCATGATTTTAATTGAAAAATGTATTATTTTTTTTAATACTTGAATGAATAGTGGATTCTGTCTTGTTTCTAATCTTACAATGTAATTTGGTGTGCATTTGGGCAAGAAATATAGTGTTTTAAAAATTGAAGTTAAATATTTTCGATAGTTTCCAGGTAGTTTATGTTATGTTAATATAACATGAATCTTAATTTTTTTTTATTTTAATATCTGTTTTGTATTGTTTTTTTAAGTACAAAAAATAAAAAACTAAAACAAAAGATTTCTTCGTTTCTATTTTTATATCTATTGAATATCCGATAAAACACTAGCAAACGATAAATTAGATTGATTTAATTAAGAGAGGACAGACATTATAGAGGAAGGACTGGTGTTGAGGGGTCCCGATAACAGGCAGGACACGGTGGACATATTGACCGGGTGTTCCCAATGCCTTTGTAATCAGTTCTTTATTGTGTTCTATGCATCCACTGTTTGTTTTAATTTGTGTCCTTTAGAACCAACTTTTAAGCAGTTAAAAAAAAAAAAAAAAGTTTTACTGTAGTGTATGTATTAATTTATAAACAGTCATATTTATTGATGAGCTAATAAATATCATAACAATCAAATCAATAAGTACTTAATTTTAAAAAATAATCGAAAATTCTAACATAACGTTTTTTATTTTGTTTGTATTATTAAGGAAAAAATCCTACTTATACTAATCGGCCAATTATATATATGTCTTAATTCGATAAATTATTTTATTATTCTTGAATTTGGAGGCACTAAGTTCTCTAGTGTCGAAGAAATCACAGAAGATTGAGTCGTAAAGACATACATACCCTTAAATTTAAATAATTATATTCACCAAAACCTTTCCTGGTAGCCTCAAATCGCCCAAATTGCCCGTAAATCAATAGGAATCCTCAAATTATTTCATCATTCCCGCCATTCCCTTCCTCAATCCACACGAAAACTCCTACTTTGATTATGGGTGTGTGGGGTATGGGGGCCTCTCGAAGGGTTTCCGGGACAGATTACAACGAATCATGAACAGTTTTATCAGATTTGTTTTCGGAACCCTGAAACGTTCCCATGTATCGCACCTCTACACTGCCTTGGGTTGGCTCTATCCATCCCCCCGTAGGCAATATTTCCTGGGCACTTTTCTGTACCATGTCAATAATAACCATTGCCCGCCCTACATCTATAATCTATTAATATTCAAGTATTCCATCCACATCCAACTGACAACAAGATCATGTTCCTCTGACCTATATACTCTTTTCCACCGAACATCATTATACCAACACTTGCTCGATCCACTACCCTCTGGAACTCTATTCCTTCTGAAATTAGACATGCTTTTGCCTTAAACTCATTCAAAACTCTCATATTCCAATATCTTCTTAAATCCCAGTTAGGTGCCTCCAATATGAGTGAAAATTAAAAGTCAAGTTAATCAAACTCAGCATATCCGATGCCAATGAATTTGCTTCAATAAGTATATCATTTTATAATTTTTTTTTTTTTTTTAAATCAATTTATTGAAATTTACAACTGTACAAGTATACATCAAGTAAATGTGTTAAAAAAAAGTTTACAATATCATGCCTAAACTTGAGAAGAACTACTCATCAGTAGCACTTAAGTAAAAAAAATAAAAAACAAAATCTACACAAGAAGATCTCTGGGCCATCTTCTTTTCAGACGCCTCGGAGGATTATCGGGAATTGAGTGGGAAGCAAGTTGAGAAACTAGGGGATTTGAGTGGTTACGGAGCTTACTATGAAAGGATTGGTATCTGGTTTGGGCTAAATCAGCAACATATGGAACGTTAAGATATTTCTGGATAAGTTTATTGGTGACAAAGTAAGGAGCATTGAGGATTTTTTGAAGGATTTTGGATTGTAAGGATTGGATACGGGAAGAATTGGATGGTTTAGTAGAGGCCCAAAGCTCAACTCCGTACGTCCATATAGGTCTAATCACAGTCAAGTAAATGAGTCTTTTGTAATTAATTGGGAGCTTTGAATTTTATAAATTTAAATTCCTTTTTGTTTTTGACATTTGTTTCCCTAACAATTATTTATTTTTTTCTCATATAAGTATGTATACATGCTATTTCATAGATTAATAGGTGTGCACAAATATATGTGAACACCTATATCTACATAAGTTGGAAGCAGATGTGTGAATATATGTTTTTGTGTATCTGTAAATATCTCATCCCATCAACATTCAAGTGGTTCTTCAATTTTTTCTATACATTTTTCGTTGCTATTCATTATTTGTACTTTATTTTATTGATTTATTTTAGATATTTCTTTGTTTTTCTCGAACACATGGTAACTATATAAGCATATAATTATTATATCATTATATTGCTATTATTATTATTATTTCTTTTCTCTTTCTTCTTTATATATTTATACCAAAAGTGTCATTATCAATTGTATATACACGTATTACCTTTTAGGTATTTGTAAACATTTTGTCGTATTAACTTTCAAATAGATCATAATATTTTTCTTCTCTATATATATTTTCCTTTCAATTCACTATATTTATTTTATTTTATTGATTTATTTTTTTTATTTCTTTATTTTTCTGAACGCATTGTAATTATTATATTAGCATATAGTTATTATTATTTTTTTTTTGTCTTTTTTTTCTCTCTTCTTTTTTTATGTATATATTTATCACAAAGTTCTATTTTTAATTGTACATACATATTTCATCTTCTATACATATTATTTTCTTCGTTTGAAATTTATACAGCCAGACTATTATACATGTTTGTTATTCTTAGGGGACAATATGTCCCAGGATAAAGATTTTTTCATTTCATTTCATTCACTGTTGAATTTAGATACAAATATCAATCTGGTACAAAGTATTAAACCCACTACAGTGACAACACACCAATTTAAAATAATATACTTTTAAATCATTTGTTTAAATTTTATTTCAATGATGTAAGTACATAATAACAGCAATGGGGCTAAATATAATAAACTCCAATACAAGCTTTATTTTAGAAGATCTCGAAGCTCTAAGATGAGAAAACGAATGAGACGTAAGTCTAAAAGTTTGCGGATTTAAATAGTTTAGCGTAAAAGGAAAGATCCAGCCAAATAGCAAAATATCGCACATGTATTTCAAAAGTGATACTACTCCAAAATCTGAATTAAAAAAAAAAAAAAAAATCTGTTATCTCATGGTCTTGTATGGAATATTAAAAGTGTAGCTGAATTTAATCTCAATCGCAAGTAAGCTGTGTCAAGTGGTGATAAAGTTAAATCGA
Source organism: Euschistus heros (assembly GCA_003667255.2). Classification (NCBI taxonomy): domain Eukaryota; kingdom Metazoa; phylum Arthropoda; class Insecta; order Hemiptera; family Pentatomidae; genus Euschistus; species Euschistus heros. Next base: position 533,809 of record RCWM02000458.1, on the reverse strand, counting down.
TACATTTTTGACATTTCATAGAAGACTTTTTTAACTTAACCATAATGATAACTCAAAAATGCATATATTTGAGTTGTGTCATCTTCGAAATACATGTGCGATATGGATTATAAGTTAATTACACTTGAAAAACCGTAGATCATTTTATTTGTAACATAATAGTGAGAATTTCCCTAGGGATTTTGGATTGTGTGAATTGGATACAGAAAGGATTTAATGGTTCAATGTAGTCTTAATGGTTGATTCAAATAGATCTGCAATGGTCATGTTGAAAACCTTTTCAGACATCTCGGACGCAAATTAAGGTTCAGGTGGATTCGGGTGGGTATCTAACCAGGTATTAATACATATGTGTATGTAATAAGGAGGATTTATGAAGGGAATGGGTGGGACAGGAAATAAATCTATGGTTTCGAAGGACCGTCCACAGATTTGCCAATGTTCTAATAAACCTCATATCATCAGTCTACTTGAACTTTTATTATTAGATCAGAACGTTTATCGAGTATATATTTTAACTGTCGAAATCGATATGCAGATTTTTTCTATTCAATATTCCCTTTTTAATATAAGGGTTTCATGTAAGTATTCAGTGGTTCATTTATAAATACATAACTAAGGGAAGCATGTGGTACCGTGAGGCTGGTCAGTTGAGAATGGAGTAAATATATCATTTGATAATATCTAATGATATCAATCAAGACTCATAGAAAGTAGGTAATATAATAAACATAAGCTGTATACGCAGTTGACATTGGCCAACTAGATAACTTCGGCAATGTTCGAAGTGCTGTGTTTGCCTGTAGCAACAGGTTTTTAAAAAATGAAAATATAAAATATGGGTTTTTAAAAATATAGCGTTAAGTAAGTTCTTTATTAAGTATTGTTGAAGTCATCGAATTGATTAAATCGTAATATTTTTTTAAGTTTGATAATCGATTACAAAAAGAGTTATTTGTCAAGCTATTCTTGGATTAAATGACAAACTGTAATGTTGAAATTAAGATTAAAATTCAAATCAATAAAGATCATGTTTTAATTTCATCCAACCTATTTTTAAGTGTAGAAATATAAATTCACTAAAATGGCCGACCAATCGCTGACTAGTCGTCCCATATCTAACACACAGGATAAAATTGGAAGCCTTGAATACTGTCTTGATAAATACAAACATATTGGATAAAAAGAGATACTTATTTCTGTGATATTTTTAATATAAATGTTAAAAACGGTAAATCATAGTTTGGTTTATTATAGTTGTTTGTTGTGTTTAATGTCCTTATGTACTCTAACTAAAACATATAGCGCGGGTTATAGAATAGGTTACTAATCTGTTCTAGCCATAGTGGGAAGCCCAGTATACCCAGTAACCATTACAAAATAAATTGTATGGAGAAAATAGTCTAGGATACAGTGAGGTTGTAAAAAATATTATTATTATTTGTTATTATCCAGTACGTTTACTGGATCTTCTGTATCCCTTGGTAATATCGCAAGCAGGAAAGGTTCAGGAAGTATGTCAGAGATAAGTTGCCTCAGTAAGTACAATATAGGTGAGCATGTTGACAGTATCGTCTTGTAAGTTCCTTTCACGTCTAGAGATGCTTCCGTTGTAGTTTGGTATTTTTGAAGGATACTGGAGAATTTTCTGTTAACAAAAAAAAATGTATCTCTAACATAGTAAAAAAACTCCCCAGAAAAAACAACAACTTTGAAGTATTTTTAAAGTCGTGGTAAAAGTCCCCTCCTTTCTTGGTATTCTAGGCATTATAAACTCCGCCCTTGGAAAAATGGAACGTTTAATGGAATTTCATGAGAAATTCTATTAAATACGTTTTAAAAATAAAAAAATAACAATATTAAATTATTATGTCATCCCTTCAATTATTATTATTTTTGAAGGGTTACTCTAGAGTATTTACTCCCATTTCTTTCACAACTTTACTCATTAAAAAGTAAAATGAAGTTTAGTTCGTACCTCTAATCGTGTCACATTAATTAATAAAGTTTTACACTCTTATTCTTTGTAACAATTAATTTATACAAGATGAGAATATTATTGATAGGATTTCATAATATATATATATATATATATATATATATATATATATATATATATATATATATATATATATATATATATATATATATATATATATATATATATATATATATAATTATATATATATATATATATCAAAATATTTATTTAATTAAATGATTTTGTTTTTTTTCTATGTAAGGGAAACCATTTGTTGGTTTTGATTGTGGTAAATATTGTTGACCGTTTTCAACCGACTTCAAAAAAGAGATCCTCAACTCGTCTGTATTTTTTTTCTTTTTTTTTTTTGTGTATGTTACGCGATTACTCCATCAATTCTGAATCAATTTTGATGATTCGTTTTTAGATCGGAACGACATACTTTAGAGGTGGTCCAAAAAAAAAAAAAAAAAATTTTGAAATCAACTCAGGACTTTTTAAGAAATTTAAAAAAAAAACAAAAACAGTGTATACGAATCACTGTTATATAACCTTCCATTTAAACCTTCATATTTATAGTTATGATAATCTAGAATCTCCATGGTAACTAAATCTAAATTATCAACAAAAATAATTTACATATACAGTCAACTCTTCGATAAGCTGAATTCTTAAATAAGTCGAACAAAATCTACGGTCGGAAGTAAATTATACTTAAATTTCACCTCAATGAGACGATTTCAGACAAAAAACGTGAAAAATTATGTAAATAAGTAAAAACTGAAAATAGGGTTCAAAAGAGAGAATTTCTAGGACCACCTCTATAAAACGAACTATTAGAAGTCATCGCCTTTATAACTCGAACTCAAATTAAAAGAATTCCATGCGTAATTTGTTTTCATGTTTCCTGTCATTGTTTATCTTTTCAGTTAATAGTTACACGAGTCACTAACTATTTCTTATTCACTCGAGCGGTTTTACAGTGGCTATTGAAGATTCTTTCAATTAGCGAAAAGTTAAAATTGATTTGCAAAGTGGAGAAAGGAGAAAGAAGTTGGGAGTTTGTTGCTAGTGAATTCTGAATTCCGCGTAGTTCTCTTTTAACCGTCCCAAAGAATTAAGAAAAGATCGCTACTGGTGGAAGGCGGTTAGTCAACTTTTAGGCACCCTCAGAAAAAAACACAGTTCAGTTGAAAGTTATATGATAAATTTGTACCGGGTATATAATTTTCTGTATCAATGATTTTATATGTATATATGTACAAATACACATACCCATTAATGAAAAATATACGTTCAACTCCAATTTTGTGTTCAATTTTCCCATTTACATGAAGAAAAGTGGAATGATAACCTCGACAAGTCTTTGTTAAGTAAGTCGAACTATTTTTCAGGGTAGCTTTGAAGATCGAGAATTGACTGTACAAACAAAAATACACTCACCACTAAAAAGTGAAAAATAAAAATAATTTTTAGATATATATGTAGAACTAAAAAGTAAAAAATAATATATAAGTTGCTTCGAAACAAAGAGAATTAAATGACAATCTACAAAATTATCGATACTTATATACCTATTCACAATTTATGATTAGTTATTTTTGGGGTCGGTTAAAAAACAAACAGAATTTGAAAAAAAAAAAAAAAAAAAAAAAATGGTAATTGTAAAGATCCTTCCACTGTTTCCTCACCGCCACACAGTGGGACGAGCCAACGTAATTTGTTGGACATTGGCTGAAAACAAAAATTTATATTTATGGCTTGAATCATTTATAAAATTTTTGCTATGGTCATTGACGATAAACAACAGTACGTTAAACATAATTTTATTACGCACTAACAGTACAAATGATTGATAAACTAGGTTTGTTTGAAAGGTTCTCGCAAATTTCCCGTTTTATTAAATTGCATTAGAAATTATGTACACGTCCGATGTAAATTTTTTGTTGTTCACAGCTTTAAGCATGATATCAAAATTGGCTATAAAACATTTTTCTGTGAAAATAATAATTACAAAAAATAAAAATAATAAATATATTTAAATTTTTAAATTTCAACACAAAAATTGATTTTAGAAAAATGTTTATACTTGTTTAAGTCGAAACCCATTTTAATTTAAAATATTAATACTGAAAAGTAACTTAGGATCGAAATGGTCTGCGACCACTTGCGACCTTGGAGAATATTTGGAATCAAAGATTTTTTTTACGTATTTATAGGATTTGCAGAACTCCTTCCCCTCACATTATAATCCTTGTTTTACCCCTTTTGTTTAGTCTGTTTATATCTTTTTAGTGTTTTCATTTCAGCAGTAACCCTATTGGATTATTTTACCTATATATTTGTCAGCTAGGATACTAATGGCGATCATTTTGGCCAGAAAAAAAGCGGCTTCGTCAGAAAGTTTCCGAAAACTTTTGATAATTTTGAGTGCCATTAGCCTCTGGACCCTTTCCAGCTTTGCCTGGTTGTACTTAATCTGAATTCCTGGATGCCATATTTCCATGCCTTAAGTAATAATAGGCAAAATTGCGCCTTTATACTGAACCTACAGGGCCTCCGTTCTCAACCCCCATGTTGCACAGTGGGACGAGCCAATGTAATTTGTTGAACACTGGTTGAAAAAAAAAATTTATATTTGTAGCTTGAGTCACTTATTAAATGTTTGCTGTGGTCATTGTCGATAAAGAACAGTACGTTAAACATAATTTTATTACGTACATCGATATACTATGTTTGTTTGAAAGGTTCTCGCAAATTTCCCGTTTTGTTATATTGCATTAGCAATTGTTAACACACCCGATGTAAATTTTTTGCTGTTCACAGTTTTTAGCATGATAAAACAATTGGCAATAAAACGTTTTCCTGTAAAAATAATAATTTCAAAAAATAAATGTATTTAAATTTGAAAATTTCAACAAAAAATTGATTTTTGAAAAATGTTTATACTTGTTTAAGTCGAAACCCATTTTAATTTAAAATATCGATTGTAAAAAGTAACTCAAGATCGAAATGGTCTGCGACCACTTGCGACCTTGGAGATTATTTGGATTTACTTTGATAATTCAACTTGTACAAAAAAGTGGTCCAAATTGCTGCAACAAATGGACTTCACAAATGTTACCCACAGGTATTCCCAATAAAAATTGATATCGGAGTAGGTCTGAATGCTGACACCGACACGACGAATTTGAACGAATGGATCCAACGATAAAATTTCGATAACCACAGTGTAGGAGCCTGTGGGCTATAATTGATTACTTCTATTAAATAACTTAATAGTTCCGTTTTCGGTTGGGAACAATATTTAAAATAATTTTTACCTATCAGGTTTCTGACAAACCGCAAATTGTTTATTTTTTTAGAAAATACTTTCGTTGAAAAAGGCATAAAACACGTATAACTCACACAACGGTAAACTGATTAATTTGCAGATTTTTAAATTCGATAGAGCACATCAAAAATCATAGAAAATAATATCCCTTGAATTAAAACACGAAAAAACGAAAATTAGATTTTTTTAGACACACTATTGGTTAACAGAGCAAAGTCCTGAAATGTTGGGAAAAAACTGACTTTAGATTAGAATTCTACACCTTTGAAAACATACCCATATGAAATTTGAAGTCGATGCAATAATTTTTAGAGGCTCAAAATGCGATGTCCAGAAAAACATAGTTTCGTCCCACTGTGCGCCACACCGCTGTCGAAAGTGTATTGTTTATAAGGTAGGATTAAGCTGCCCTCCTTGTCTGGCACCAACTCCCAAAATAACTGATCATAAATTGTGAATAGGTATATAAGTATCGATAATTTTGTTGATTGTCATTATTTTCTTTGTTTCCAAGCAACTAAAATATTATTTTTTACTTTTTAGTTCTACATATATATGTAGGCTTAATCTTGAAGTCGGTTTTGTTTTTTTCTAAAAATTATTTTTAATGTAAATTACAGAAAATTTTGGGGCGTGGCTGGAATAAAGACTACATTATTGGTAGACATATTTCATTGGGTACGTTCCTATCTCCAATGTTCCTATCTTTGTCACAACCATTTCAGAATATTTTTTTATTTATTCCTATTATATTCAACCAATATTATATACAGACTATTATACAACAATATTGAATTGAGAAATCGCCTCGGATATACGTCCTCTCATTCTATATTATCATAATTTACCTTATGATTGTATCAACCATCAGGCACCGTGTCATTTAAGTAACTTAACAGATAACAGATATAGAAAAAAAGAAGCCGTTATAGAAAAGTGTGACCTCTTCTTATTATTCCTATTTCCTCCCCCTTTGTTGGATTTTATTTTATGTATAAAAAAACAGTTTAAAACCGTATGAAAGTTGGAGATGTATTACACGGTTGTCATTCAAATAAGCCTTTGACACGTCATGTAACTAAATCTGCTTTCAAATCATTATCAAGGTCTTCCATTCTCATACAACACCTACTTTTGTTCATATATATCTAAAAAAGTTAATTTTGATATGATTTATCCATCACTCATTGATGAGATTGTCGTGTGATCATAACTGGTGTTCCTCAAGGCTGTATCCTAGATCCCATTCTTTATACTATATATGCAGATGACACCTGCTACATAATCAAATTTGCCAGTGTTTGCTTTAAAGAATTTTAAAAAGCTCTGTATGATGATTCTAACATAATATGAACGGTGTTAGCCTAGAAGGGGGAATGTAACCATAGTTTTAAGTAAATCGCAAAAGAAAATTACGAAGTCAGTATTCTTCACCATTAGAGATGGGTTCTTAAACTCCAAAACATGTATCAATCCTCTTTCTAGTCTCAATGAGGCCACCTTAAATGATAGTACATGGGACAAGCTAACATGTGTCGATGAAATCTCAGTTTTGATATTTTTGGACATTTACCCTTCTAGCATAACACTCTTCGTATAATACAGTAGCAACGCGATAATTCGTCATGAGTGGGGGAGAGGCGGTGACGAAATAACGGAAATGCCGAATTACAGAATTTTGCTGGTAAAGAAACAAAAAAGCATTTAAAACTATATAATCTAAATATCTTCAAGCAAATGTTGGTTTTCATCACTATTTTCAGAACATCGCCTGCCCCTAATGGCCCTGGGAAACATTGTTGTACGCATCAGCTACATTGAAAATGGCATGTTTAATCGTGTTTCCTTTCCAAAATTAATTTAAATTTTTCCTGAATCAGAAGAAGTAAAATTCTGCAGAAATATTTTCTAGTTGTGGTGGCGTTTCAAATTTTCGACGACTCCCTGATCCATCGGTTGTATAAGGATGTAATATTTGCTGAAAGGAAAACGCATTTTATATTTTCATCCACATCTATTTCATTTAGAGGATGAGACAGAGCGTTTTTCATAATTAATAAAGCTTTTTCAGGCAATTTTTTATTTTAAATACATTTTTACTTGTACAACGAATAGATTTTGAAACCAATCAATAAAATTTTTTTGATTTATCCAGGAATTTTTTTGGGAATAATAGTTAATCCCGTAAATAAGTAGCAAAGGGAAAAAATTAATTTACGTATTTAATTTTGTAATTTATAGTTGCCAATAAAAAAAACAGACGAATTACAAAATATGACGAATTATCGAGTGACGAAATAACGATTTTCCACTGTATTCAAAATTTAAGTGTACCATAATATTCTAAATAAAAATATTAGAAAAAATAGTAGCGTGCGAAGATTTGAGACTTAAAGAAATAAACGATATTTTGAAGAGTAGGAGAATAAAAAAACGAAAAAAAAAATTGTAATTTTGAAGTTTTTGAAGTTTCAATGATGATTTTTATTTTTTGACAGTCCAAAAATGTTTTTTTCTACACGTAGCCTCAGACATTTAGAGGCTTGAATGGTTAATGATGTAGCCTAGAAGGCGGAGAAGTATTGACTGATGCTGAGCCAAATGGAGCGCTGCATAAATATTCCATTAAAGTTCGCTGCCACCGCTAATGTGTCCCCCTCCCCCTTCCCCCGGATAAATACCTCCATCTTGGTTCTTCAGTTGCAGAATGTAAACATCAGATATCGGAATATATATTTCACATCGCTCGGTTTCACCTCTGTGGCTTGTTGAATATTTTATGTTTAGAAAACACACAGACACACACACGCGCACACACACATATATATACTTATATAAATTTTTCGCAATTTAATAGTTTCCTCATAGTATCAATAACATGGTACCTCCTCACCTAATAGTACTAAATATCATCAAGTTGTTATGTTATAAATTTAAATATGGACCAAACCTACTCTACTGTAAGGGATTTAAATATATATTTTATTATATACATAATTTTTCGAGGAAGATTTCTAACAATTTGAAATACGGTAAATCACGATTTTACTGTTTCAATAAAGTCCACTCTTTTTGTCTAAGTTATATGAGACAGTGATACTAACACATGTATATGTTAATTTAGTTCTGTATAATGTGATGTTACTGTGTACCACAAAGAATTATTCCCCTTCTACGGTGGCTTCCTCAGAACAATGAAGACACGCACTGACTTCATGTGTCACATTACACAGGTCCTTCTCTCCGCTCATGTAAGACCTTAGATAAGATTTTTTTTTAAACCTCTGCTGTTGCGGTGAAATGTCCGTCGATAGAAAGTTAAGAATCTCCATTTTATTTCGTTCTTCCTATCCATTTTTTAATTTCTATTATATATTGAACTAAAATAATGATTGAAGGACAGTTCTAATTACGAATCAATAAATAATTTTCCATTATTTTGGTTAAAAGTTTTTAAAAAATAAAGATTTTTGTCTTGTATCTATCTACAAAAGAGTGGAGGTAAGAAGAAATATATGATCTGTTTGGAAAAAAAGTTTTGGACTTTGTATAAAGGATGAAAATTGCTATCAGAATATTATTGGAATGACTGCTGATGGCTTCGAATATTTAATGGAAAAAGTTGAGCCACTGATTAAAATACATGACACAAATATGGGACAAGCTGTATCTCCAACGAAAAAGTTTGCTATAGTAAAAATGATTAGTTGTCTGAAATTAAAATAAAATTTTTTCAAAGAAAAATTCAATTTCTCTCTGATTAGGAAAAACAATAGCTCATGGGTTTCCCAATTTGGATTTCCTAATTTAAAGGTCAAATTACTCAATAATTAATTAAATTAAATTAACGATGAATAACCATTCAAAATAAACAAAGTGAAGGGAAAATAATAGATTTTAAACCTGACTTTTTTCATTCAAATCAATAAAACTTCTAAATGGTCGATCCTTGCGAAAAATGCTAGAATTCAAACAAAATTTTCCATTAAGTATCTGATGAGAAAGTGATCGGCAAATTTTAAATCCGTGCAACACCAACAGAGCTAGAGTAAAAATAAAGTTCCATCACTTAAAAATTTAGGCAAAAAGTAACTTTTTACATTTAAACCTATATAGTTCCTGGACGGTAGAGTCTGATAACTATTATTTTTCTTTACATTTTTGATACGACAACTGTCGGCAAGTTTTCATTCTGACCAACACTATCAGAACTAGCGCGTGTCAAAATGTTAAATTTTTTATGGTGAAAAAAAAAAAAATTACCCTCTGATTTTTTTTTTTTATTCAAACCAATATAGCTTCCAAACGGTAGGTCCTAGCAAAAAATTAAACAAAACAAAAAATATTCTTGAATACATTTCTGACAGGGAAACTGCCGTCAATCTTTTGATTCGAGCAACACCAACAGCTGAGAACTACAGCGTTTCAAAAAAGCCCCAACGATTAAACAAATAAGGTAAACGTGTTTTTTTTCGTTCAAACCAATATAGTTCCTAAACGGTAGGTCTCAGCGACATATACCAAAATAATATTTTCCATTTAATTTCTGATAGAAAAACTATTGACGAATTTTCGATCCGAGCAATAGCAACAGAGCTAGAGCTTGTCAAATTGTTACATTTTTGACTGAAAAAACATACAAACAAAACTATACACCAATAAAGTATAGACACCAGCCAAAAGACATCCATGTCAAAAACGTTTATTTTATTTACTCTATGTTGAGTAGTCACAGAGATCAAAAGCTTTTTTTTCTAATCTTGATATCGAACACCTGCTTGGTGTTCCATTCTTACAGGATAGCTGCATTTCGTCATAAAGTCAAGAAAAGAGTATGTTCACACGGGGATAGTTATCTATTGTACTTTAGTTAAAAAAACAAACTTATAGACAACTATACAAAAGTTTTGGATTATATGAAACGGTCACACAGCTATAGTCACACTGTCCCAAAACTATGTGTTAGTTTTCTATCCCGTGCGCACATATTTTATGAATAGGTTTCTAATATATTCCAAACTATACTTAGAAATAGCTACATCTTAATGTTTTTTTCTTTTTATTGTTGTTTATTATTATTATTATTTTTTTTTTAGAATTAGAACTAACTTAACGGTAAAGCTAATGAAATTATAAAAATTACATTAGTGATACATTATTTCGTACAACAAATGTCTGAGTACAAAGGAATATGTAAGAGTTTGTAGTATATATCAGTATTCAACCTGCCTGAAATGAAATTTAACAAACACTGCTTGCTTTATTCGGTCTTTATACCCTTTTATAGGTGGCAATGATGATAGAAATAAAAAGTACATTCCTGGGTGAGATGAAATATGTGAGCCAGGTGTTTGAACGAGAGCCACTCTCTAGCGGACGACAGCCTGTGACCATAAAAAGTCTTCTCGTAAATTCACTTTTAAATTTTGCTTTGAGATTTTATATTTACCAACACTATATTGTGTCATCAATTATCCACTTTTGATGTTATACATAAACAACATAAAAAATACATTAATGCTCTTTAATTTTGTAATTAAATTACGTCTCATTTAGTTAATTTAAAAAAAAATCTGTTATGATTTAAAACAGATTTATCTGGAATGAGCCGTTGATATAAATGTTGCTAATATAACTATAATATACAGTTCATATAGCTGAATGGATAACTTTAATCGAAAATACATGAAAATGTATTTGCTTGTTATACATTTAGTAATTTATTTTATATGATTTACAATTATTTTTAATATATTTAAAATAATAGAATGTTTTGACTACATATGTAAACCATTTTTATTTCGAATCGTATGTAGCCTAGTCATTCAGTGTTCAAAGCCACTGGTTTTAACAAAATATGAATATTTCATACTTTATAAGATAAATCTATTACCATTTTTTTTTTTCATTTCAGCATATCTCATAACTTATTTGCTTTTCGAAACAACTGGCTATAGGAAATTTAAATAATCAAAATATCCAGAAAAATACAACATATTAGATTTGCTTATACTTGAGCACATATCGAAAAAGATATTATACTCTTTGTAGAAAAAAAGATTTTTTATTTTTACCTAGATGTTTTTTGGTTGGGGAGTCTATAGTTTTCTTGTGTAACGGTTCTTCCTCTCTCTATATGTGTAACGTTTTTCTCAAACTCAACGTAACATTTTAACGTAACTCAAACGTAACATTTTAACACTCTGTTGCTGGTGTTGCTTGGATCGAAAATTTAACAAGAGTTTCCTTATCAGAAATTTATTGGAGTTTTTTTGTTATATAACATTTCTCGTTCGGACCTACCGCTTAGGAGCAATACTGGTTTGAATGAAAAACGTCAGATTTTGCTACATTTTCTTTGTGTTGGGGCCTTTTTTTGCCGAAGATTTACAGGCAGTTTCCTTATTAGAAGCTGTTGATTAAAGATAGACTTTTTCATGGCATATTGTTTTGCCAGTCTGGGAGATACCGTATATTGTTTTTTTTTAAATTTAATCTTTTCTTTAAAAAAAAAAAAAAATCTCAGAAAATCTAAAAATATTGTCGTTTATTATGGTATTATGCATAAGTATTCGTAAAATAAAACCAACTACCTGCATTCAATCAGTAAATAATGTTTAGGTTTTCTTTGGAAAATGAACCTTGAGAAGGTGAAGATGACATATCATATTTAGCCGATATGTTCGATTGTCTAGAAAATAATGCATGCTTTCTTGTTTTTAATATTTTTGTTTAATGTTTTTAATTGAGTACCTATTAGTGTAAAAAAAAAAAATTAAATGAAACTAGATCGAAAATGTTGAAAAATGCTGCAGACCTCACCTTTCTATTCCAATCTGTTGCAGATATACGATAAATCAAAGACTTTTTGAGGAAACCCTGTTTTTTACCATAAAAGCTGTAATATCTCCATTTTGTTTAAATATTTTTCAAACTTTGACCACATTTTCGGATTTAATATTAAATTTTCTATAAGAGCAGAGTATATGTAACCTTGAATTTTACAAACTTGTGACCTAAACAACAGCATGATCTTCACCTTATTTAGGAAAGTTACAATGTCTTATAATAATTCAGCGCTCACCGTTTTTAAAAAAAAACTATCCTTAAAACTGCAAATCTCACAAAAACTTGCAAATTTATGCATATAAACTTGCAATGTAAGGTTTAAAACCCAATGATAGTGAACATAGAAGTCGTTAGCTTCTGAATGCAGATGATATTGTAGAATACCACTTTTTGAGGTTAATTTTAAGTATAGATGAGTCTGTTTTTACAGGAGAAGGCATTTCTACCTTTCCATGAGGGGTATCGTTGGTTTATTCTTCTTTGTATTGCTGTCAAATAGTGGCGAAAAATCATAGTTTACCCAACAGATTGAATGATGAGAATTACTAAGATTTTTTACAAAATATCCTACCACAACTTCATCACGATATTCAACCTGAAGTTCGGCAAAATATGATTTTCCAACACCATGGTGCTCCTTCTGTCTGAGTCGTTTTTTACAGGGAAAGGACTTTCTACATATCCAAGTGGAATACCGTTGGTTTATTTATTTTAATACTACTTTCGAATATTGTGGAGGAGCACCATGGTGTTAAAAAATTATAGTTTGCCGAACTTCGGGTGAAATGTAATGAATTTGTGGTAGGATATTTTGTAACGAATTCTAGTAATCTAACCATTAAATCTGTTGGGTAAACTATGATTTTCCTTTACTATTCGAAAGCAATACAAATATAAACTAACGATATACACTGATAGATAGAAATGCCCATTAAATTCACCTCAAAAAGTAGTATTCTTCAACACAATCTGCATTCAGAAGCAATCAACAAAATTGAGATCTATTTTCATTATCATTGGGTTTTAAACCTTACATTGAAAATCTAATAAAATAAATCCTAAATATTAATAATAAATAAATGTAATAACATAAGATCCTTTGATCTGGTTTCGCTTTATTGACAGTTTTCCTTTATTTTCCATTAAACATTCATTTTTCTTTCCTGCTTTTTATTCCAAGGAAGAGTTTATTATGTTTAAATTACACATTTCCATTAAGAGATTGTAATAATGTTCTATTTACACAAGTAACTGATTTGTATGCCAAATGAGAACACCATGCTTTTTCGGCTTTAAAAGTAATTTCTCCATGAAATCGAAAAAGAATCATTCTTTTAACACATCATTCGAAAGCTGATTCAATTTGCAAGTTTTTGTTACATTTGCAGTTTTTTGGAAAATTGGTGAGCGTTGAAGTAATATAAGACATAGTAACTTCCCTAAATAAGGTGAAGATAAAGCTGTTGTTTAGGTCACAAGTTTGTAAAATTCTAGGTTATATGTGCTCTGCTCTTATAATAATTTAATGCTAAATCCGAAAATGAGGTCACAGTTTGATAAATATTGTTAAAAAATGAAGTTATTACAGCTTTTATGGTAAAAAAGGTGGTTTCCTCAAAAAAGTCTTTGATTTATCGTACAGGTACTCACCCTGTATAATAAAATGTTTAAATTTTATGTATTATTATTTTTTATGGATGTTTTACCTTTACCGAGGAACCGAGCTGCCATGGGAACAAGGTTGTTGGATTTGGCCTTACGTCGAGAATAATAGCCCTGAGCAGTGGAGAGAGGAGGCCTAGAGCTGCCATAGTCATTATCAACCCGAATCTTGATGTAATGGGTCTTGAGCAGTATACCAGAGCAGATAGTGTGGCTTGTTATATCAGGTGGGGTAACATTGCTTTCACCCTAGCATCAGTGTACCTTCCCGATGGAAATAATAATCTTGAAGATGGTATATCTGCTATGGAAGCGATCACAGAAAACTCAAGAAATGTAATTGTTTGCTCAGACACTAATTCCTGGAGCACCGTTTGGGGATCCAATCGAACAAAAAGAAGAGGTGCTAGAGTCATAGAGTTTATTGCCAGGAACCAGTTAGTGGTTGTTAATGAACCCTCTACCACCCCTACATTCTCTGGGCCAAGGGGTCAGAGCTGGATCGACGTAACTCTTGCCTCACCGACACTGATAAGAAATATTGTCGATTGGAATATTAGATCTGAGACGAGCTCCGACCACAATGCAATTGCTTTTGACTTAGTGCAGTATGCAGGATGTTACCACGTCTTCCATAAAGGTTACGTTACTCGAAAAGGAGAATGGAGTACCTTTCGTGCTACGTTGGAGGGGAAATTGATTGATGAAGAATGGGATCCAGCAGAGACGGATGATACAGATCACCTGGACTATAGAGTGTCTAGGCTCACAAATGTCATCCTCGATGCTGCAGAGGATTCTCTCCAGCACCGGAAGGCAAGAGCTCGAACAGTCCCATGGTGGACACCGGGATTAACCACCTTAAAGAGAGAGGTGTATAAGGCTCGGCGGTTGTATCAGAGATGTAGTTGCGACGAGAGGCGTACTGTCTTCCGTGAAGAGTACAGGTCTAAGGCCCGAGTATATCGAAACCAGGTGCGCTCACAAAAGCGAAAGTCTTGGGACAATTTTATTGAGGAAGAGTCGGCAAAGAATCCCTGGGGTATTCCTTATAGGACTGCCTTTGGCAAGCTTACTCCACTACAGGTGATTGCATCATTGAAGCAAGGAGACGAACAGGCAGTAACACCAGAAGAATCGGCAAGGATATTCATCCAGGCGACATACCCCAGAGACAACCCATCTGAAGACAATGATGAAGAAGCATTTATGAGACGTACTACTACGTATCCATCTGGTACTGATATGTGCCCATCATGGGACATATGTGATCTTCGGAATAGCGTGGACAGTCAGAAAGTGGGAAGAGCACCAGGATTGGATTGTATAGACACGGCTATACTCAAGAACAGTATTCCCTACATAGAAGATAGGCTATTAGCGGTTTTCAATGATTGCTTAGATAAGGGATACTTCCCGAAACTATGGAAAACTGCTGATATTAGACTTCTCTATAAGGGAGTAGGCAAAGACAAGCGACTAGCGAAGTCATATAGACCTATTTGCCTCCTCCCTATTATGAGTAAAGTGTTGGAAAACTTGCTGCTTAAGAATTGAGAGCCAAGCTACAGAGAGAAACAGGGCTGTATGCTCTAACGGAGGGTGACTTCCCTCAACTAGTATCAGCTGACAACTACCCGTATTACAAAAGTTTTGTGTATGGTTGGAAAACTGAAGTGGGGGTAGAGCACTTCAACCTAGGAAGAAGGGGCCACGCCCCAGAAAGAATCCTGGACAGGAATGATGCTACCAACCCCATCACCGATGTTGTAAAAAAAAAAAAAAAAAAAAAAAAAAAAAAAAAAAAAATTGTTTATGTTGTTATTTTAAATTTTGTTAATGAATGAATCTTGACAGTTTGTATGTTGGAAAAAGTTATTAAATATAGTAAGATATGAGGTATATTGTATTAAACACACAAGTTGTAGGAAAGCGTAATGCCCGTCCTTCCCCAGCCTCCCTGCAAAACCCGTGTAGCTGGATGTTTTACCTTTGAAATGTAATACTATATAAAAATGTAATGTCTTTCATAACTAGTTACAATTTATTTTTTACCAAGATGTTGACGTTTGATTTTAATGAATGAATCTTGACAATGTTGGAAAAAGTTAGTAACTTGTAGGATAGCCCGTCCTTCCCGCCTTATCTGGAGTACATTAGGGCGTTGAGCTCCAATAAACCAAGAACCAGTCCTTCAATCCAAATCTATTGGCATCTTTCTCCAAAATCTTTCTGTTTGAATTCAGCCATTGCACTTTTTTTGTTTAAATATCAATAAAATATTTTTGATACAACAGTGTAATATTTAGGTTATAAGAACAATACTGTATTTCATGATAAAAAGATTCTATTTTCATAAACAATTTTTATCTATCTCCCAAAAAAAAAAAAAAAAAAAAAAAAAAAGAAAAAACGGTGATGAGAAAGCTGCATCTTATATTCACCTAACCTGAATAGGGCGATAATCTTCCTAACATTACGGCTTCGAGACAACATTTTCTTGGGGTTTTATGCCAGGAAGAGTGGCAGGATATTTTAAAGTTTCATCGAATCTAGAATGTACGACCCCTTGGGTGAGGGGGGTGACGGGGCCTAAGTGAATTCTTCAGTGGATTCAGGATCGGTCGATAACTACCCGATCCTCAACAACGGATTGAGAATTGTCCTGTCCCGGCTGTCTATCAAATCATACAGACCTGTAATGAGGCCATTAACGAGCATTAATTTTTTTCATTAACAAGTTTTTTTTTTCACTTTTATTTTTAAATAGGAACCTGTCAAAACATAATTAACAATCAGCGGATGTGCTGAAATCAGAATATCAAAAAAAAATCGCATGTTAGGCTTGAGGAGAGATACTGCCCGTTGGCACGCCTTCCTTGTTTTAGGTTTTCTTTTATGTAAGTAGGTCTCTTATCCAGTTTATTTCTAGTCATCTCCTGATATTCAGTATAAGAGATGTGGCCATACCATTGATGATTTTGTTTGGATGTCACGTTAATTTTTCATGAAATAGTCTGTAGTGTGTCAGTATGTGTTCAATGAATTTTGGTATTTAAGAAGAAGGTGAAGAAGAAGAAAATGAAATTTAATTCTGGGACAACTTGTTCCATTAGAATAACAAATGAGTACAATACATATGACAATCGTTTGGCTATGATTATTAATTATAATTAAAATTTCTTAATAATTAAATTATGAGTTACAAAATAAATAATAAATCTTGTAAAAGGATACATCTTATAATGTAGGTTACTATTGTAATGTATATAACATAAATATTCATATTTTACATTTGCTCGGAAGATTGGAAATCCAGAAGGTAAAGAAATAGATGATGTTTAAAGGAAGTAAGAGTGGAGCTTCACTGACTAATATACAAGCTTATCACTTACCGATTCCAACCCTACATCATTCACATTATTCATTCGTTCCTTTCTTATAAATCTTTTCAAATCACAATTAAAAATACCACAACACCTAAACATTCCCTATCAGCTGGTCTTCACCGAGGATCCTGCCTTTCCCCTATTCTCTTTAATTTATAGGTATCTGACCTACCTTCTCTTCCTTTAGTTGAAAGATCATTTTAGGCAGATGATATCACCATTTACACTAGTCCCTACAGGATAGATACAATAGAAAAGAGATTAAAATCGTTTTTCTCCAAATTCAATAAATATTACAAAAAATGGAAAATACAAATATATGAACACAAAACTGCAGCAATAATGTTTACAAAAAGAAGGCCTAACATAGCGGATCATATAATCCTGAATAAAATTCGAATCCCTTGGTCTCAAACTGTTGCCTACCTCGGACTCGAATTATATATCGTTAACATTCACATCCCATATTAATAATAAATGCTGCAAAGCCAAATACTTATCAGTACCATGTCACCATATTTCCGAAGAAAATCTCTATTTTCAACTCATAACAAAATTATTTTATATAAATCAGTCTTTCGAACATTATTGACATAGGCCTCTCCTATATGGAGCTACTCATGTGACTCCAACAACAAAAAAAAAAATAAAAAGAATTCAAAACCTATGTTTGAGGATCATTAAAGACTACCCAAGGTACACATAAATAACTAACTTGCTGCACGACCTTAATTTTCAAACAATTAAACAATTTATCTACACCCAGACGCAGGCCTTTTTTAACTCAAAAATAATCTCAGTGAATCCCATAATACAAGCAATAGGCAATTATAACAAGCTAACCTTAAAAAGATACGTACACAACTTTAAACAAAAATTTGTATTATTATTTCTTTGATATAAAATTAAGATTAATACTCAAAGTATAGTCCATTGTTATCTACCGTCATTACCCATATGCTAGCCAATAGCTCGATGCCAGACTGATACCATTCCTTGGGATGGTTGTCAAAGAACTCTTGGCCAGCATTGTTAACTTCCGCAAAATTATCAAACTTTTTCCCTTGAAGAAAATGGGCCATGGAGTAGTAATCCGAAGGTGCGAGGTCTGGACTATATTGTGGATGAGGCAGGAGTTCAAACCCATGAAGTTCTGTAAACGTTTCTGCTGATTGTTGAGGAGTAAGTTCGTGAGGGACCAGTCTACAAGTCTTTTTCACCTTCCCCATGGAGAGAAGATCGCAACTAACAGTATGTTTCGACACACCACACTCCTTGGAAAGTTTACGAGTAATTGTGGACGGATTTGACTCAACAGCTTCCTTCAGAACCTCATCAATATCTATTAATGTTGTACCTCCTCTTCTAAATTTTTCAAACCAACGCTGTTCAGTGCGCTCTTTAAGGACACCTTCCCCTTCATAATTAATAATTTCATAAGTTGCTTCAGCGGCTGTGAATTTTTTTTCCCAGTAATGTCTTAAAATTACGAGAATTTCGTAACACACTGTCATGTTTCTTCTTTGAAATAAATAACTGAACTGAGGCTTTTTTTGAAGAAGTCCAGTGTTAGTAAACAAGCTAGGAGAATGCTCTAAAGGGATTATTAAGTATTGGTATATAATAAATAGCATTAAGATATTTACAGACTTTTGAACTCTGGAATTTGATAAAACGGTCATTTTTTTTTATACGCCCTATTATATCAATAATTTCATTTATTTTTTAATATTTATAGCTCAACGATGTTCAATGTCATTAATGAATAGAAAATACATCCGTAATCGAAAGTCAGGATGAGAATAGGGTCCAAGGGTTGGGCTGAGGCTGAAAGGCTCAGGTGTATATATACTGCTGTAGAAGGGAATCCCGGAGACGGGAAACTCCTTCCAAGACCAGGAGGATAAAGGATGTGAAAGAAGGAAAAGAGGCTTACCAAGGGATCTGTACTCTAAGCTGCCGACGAGTGAAGCTTGCTTCTCAGGGCCAGACATATTTTATGTAAGACACCGAAAAGAATCTATTATTAATTTATTATTTAATTATAAATGTCACCAACTCATGACGCTCAGAATTGTTTTGGGAGTTAATATCATCATTATTAAATGAAGTAATATTTCCCATAGTGATGAAAAAAAAGTACAGAACGAAAATTTAAAAATTGTATAACTATCATGATTTTTTTTTTCAAAACTATTTAAAAAAAATTCATTTTGTTGATATTAAAAATATTTATAAACTATTACTTTCACACACACCCACACACACACAAAAAAATATATCTATAAAAACTACACAGTTCCTTAAGTTTTCTTTTAGTTATCTCAACCTTCCTACCTTTATTTTTGTTCTATTTTGTCTTTTCTAATATTTCTTCACAGCCATAAAGATATAAAATGATAACCAGCGAATTTCATAGCTATAGAAAATGAAAAGATAGAGCAACATGAGGAGGAATCCCCTCTAACTCTATTGTTATTCATATAACATTGCCGTTATTTTGAATTATTTATTTTAAATAAAAATTATAACAATTTAAAGAGAATAGTGAATTTTAAAATGTATCTATAACGACGAGGCACCCCACTCGATATCAATCTATAGCTCTTTCCTGTAACCATTCATGTAAGCATACATCTTTACAGTTTAACTAGTCGTCTCCTTAAATGTAATAAGGTGAAAGAGAAGTTGACATGAGTTAAAACGTGGATTTCGAGTTTTATCAATTGATGTTTTCTTCTTTCCTCTTCCCTAATGTGTGAAAGTTTAACAAAACTTAACAATATCAGTTTCCACATGGATTTAGTGTTTTATAACATACTTTCTTATTTCTACAAAAAGATTTTAAGTTTACTTATAGTTTGAATGGGTTCATTTTCATCCATATCACCCATCGCCTTAAGGTGAGGCACAATGAAATATTACTTTAATAAAAAATTTCGATCTAAATATTAGCATTAATTATCAATGAAGCTTCAAGACTTATTTTGTGTCTTCTATATATATAATTTGTTATTTCCACTATATTTTAATACTTTCTTATTTCTCATTTCAATATGGGAGGGTATTGTACTTATATTGTGCCAAAGATTTAAAGTTTGTGAGTAAATAAAGAAAAATTACCTTCTTCCTCGAAAAGTAGCAACTAAAACATCGAAATAAATCGGAAGAAGGTTAGAAGCGATAAAAAGTATTTTGGGGTCGTGAAGGGGCTGGAGCGAACAATGAGGAAGTGAACGAACAATCTCTACTAAATTTACAAAACGAAGAATTAATTTAGAGAACATTAATGAAATGAATTTGGACCTAAAGGAGAAAACTTAGGGTTTCTGCAAACCGTATTATACATTTATAATATACATATAGTACATTAAAAATAACTTATAATGATACTACACGTATCAAACGGATTAAAGGGGAAGGAAGAGCATCCTTTTAAAAACCAAAATAATTTAATTAATTTTCATAAGGAAACAATGGAGGATTTTTAAAATGACAACAATGGTGAAATATCCAATGGTCGTAAAAATTCGCTAGATCCTTTCAGACCTTCGAATTATCGTTGTCTCCAAATCCACAAAAAACAAAATATTCTTGTCTTCTGTAAAAACGAAAATATGTAAACAATTTTCTAAACGAAAATTAATTTATCGTGAAGAAGTGGCCAGGGATCTCCTTCGGCCGTCAAATATCGTCAGATCCTAGCAGATCTGAGACTATTATCCTCCAGTGGCTTCAAATTACACAACACACTGTTTTTCTGATACCAATTTATGTGAACAAACACATAAAATACATTTTCAGGTTAAGATATTTCTAAAAATTGTTCGATTACATCTAGTTATTTCTTTTTATTTCAGTTATTTGATATTATTTAAACCACAAGAGATCAAGTGTCAAATTATTGAATAGGGGAGACTCTGCAGTATTGAATTAAATTTTTTTTTTCTCGTTTATTGATATTTACAACTGTACAAAAACATATACATCAAGTAAATGTGTTGATAGAGAATACAATGGCATGTATATAACTTGTGAAGAACAACTCAGTAGTAGCACTTCAATAAAAATCTACACTATAAGGTCTCTAGGCCATCTTCTTTTCAGACGCCTCGGAGGATTATCGGGAATGGAGTGGGGAGCAAGTTGGGAGACTAGTGGATTGGAGTGGTTATGGAGCTTACTATGGAAGGATAGGTATCTCCTGCGGGCTATATCAGCAACATAAGGAACATTAAGATCTTTATGGATAAGTTTATTGGTCAGAAAGTAAGGAGCATTGAGGATTTTTCGAAGGATTTTGGATTGTAAAGATTGGATACGAGATGAATTGGATGGTTTAGTAGAGCCCCAAAGCTCAACTCTGTAAGTCCAAATAGGTCTAATCATAGTCATGTACCATAAATGAGTCTTTTGTAATTAATTGGGAGCTTTGATCGTTTGTCTAGTAAATGTTGAAGTAGTCTGTAACGACGAGCAGTTTCTTGTCGTTTTAGTCTTGTATGTGGATTCCAAGTAAGACGTTTGTCCAAGTGGAGTCCAAGGTAGCGGATCTGTTCAACAGGGATTAATGGAATATCATTAAAGGATACTGTTGGACAGGAAGTCGTAGGTTTACGACGAAGGGTAAAGATTATTTGTTGGGATTTATTTGGATTCATTTTTATTCTCCAATTTCGACACCATTCTTGAATGTTAGTAATATGAGATTGTAGTGATTGGGATGCAATGAAAGGATCATTATTTACTGATAACACGCATGTGTCATCAGCATAAGTGGTGAGGACAGTGGTAGGGTGAGTCGGGATATCAGCTGTATACACTGTGTAGAGGATGGGACCAAGGATACTACCTTGAGGAACGCCAGCGGATTGGGTGAAGAGAGACGAATTGGAAAATTTATGATTTACTTTGAAGGTTCTATCAGTCAGATAGGATCGAATAATAAGGAAATATGTAGAAGGTAGGAATTTACGGAGTTTGTAAAGCAGTCCCGGGTGCCAAACTCGGTCAAACGCCTGTTCCACATCGAGAAAGGCTCCGGTGCAGTACATTCCGCGCTCCAATGCAGAGGAGACAACGTCCACCACACGATGGCATTGCTGGATTGTGGAGTGTGAAGTTCGGAATCCAAACTGATGATCTGGGATTACATGATGGGAATCTAGGATAGGATACAAGCGTTTTAAAATTAGTTTTTCAAGGATTTTACCCATGATCGGGAGAAGGGAAATAGGACGGTATGAGGATGGAGCTCAGGTGGCTTTTTGGGTTTTGGAATCATTTTAACTATAGATAATTTCCAGGAGTCAGGAAAATGTGTAGTACGCAGCACAGCATTATATATATATATATATATATATATATATATATATATATATATTAGGAATAGGATGGCTTTTCGAGGAAGAATTTTTAGGATATGGGATGTGATTAGGTCGTGTCCTGGGGCTTTGTTTGACGGTAATCGTTGGATTATGTTTGATATCTCAGAAGGATGAAATGATTTAGGAGGAGGAGACAGTTGGAGTAGAATATTTAGTTCTGCTTCAATACATTCAAGGTGATTAGGATTGAAGATGTCAGGGTGTGGGCTAAATGATTTAAAGAGGTGTTGTCCGAAAATTTGGGATTTTTCTTCGTCAGATCTTGTCCAGATTTGAGAACCTGTAAGGAGAGGGTGATTAAAGTTCTTGTACTTTAGAAGTTTTTTCGTAGTCACCCATAATGATTTGTCACAAGTATTAAGTCTTTCAGTATGGTTTTGCAGGTTTTGAATTTTGAATTTTCTTATTTCTATCTTAAGTTTGTTAGTTAAATTGTTATATTGTTTTTGTCGGATGGGTATCTGGTCCGGTGCCACTTCGCCCTTGCTCTACGTTTTTCACTTAATAAGGTGCGTATATGCTGTGGCAGGAATTAAATTTTAAAAAAAAGAAAGAAAAAAAGTTTCTTTTTTTTCACACTATAAAAAAGTAAGAACAATTTAATATAAATAATGAAAAAAACTCAAAAGTAGACAAGTATAATGCATTTTTTTTTAAATGAAGAAGATATTTTTGTATCAAGTCTATACATATATATATGTTTATGTACATGTATTTATTCATCATACCTATTTACTTTACTTTCTATATTCATTTTAAAATCACTGGGTTTTCAGTCATTTATTTTTTTTATTTTTAAGCCATGATAAAAGGATATGTAAACCGAATCTTTGGTACAATGAAAGTATAATACTTTAGTAAAGATGAATTATCTTCTCCACTATTAATACTCGTCCAACCAATCTAAACGGCCATCATCATTATTTTTTTCAAAATAAAAATTTCTGCCTTATAAAATAAAATTAAGTAATAAATCAAATAATAATGATACATGACTTGAAAAAAGGTATGTCTTCGCTATATCTAATATAAGAATGATCATTTTAGGAATAAAAGATTGTCAAATATTCGGATTGAGACAGAAGGATATTTCCTAACAGTTTAATTTAAATTACTTTAATAAATTTAATTAAATTTTATCAAGATATTCTTCTATTCAAGGAAGAAATTATAAAGTTAAAAAGTTATATAAGATATTGAAAGTTCTAAAGAAAAAGGGATTGAGTCAGACAATAAAATTTGCAATGGATCAATGGTTCCAAGAAAAAAGAGCGGAGAAATGATTGCTGGTAATTTTTTTTTTTTTTTTTTCCCAGTCGAACTCACTATAACGTAGAAAGGTATAAAAACGACATGAGAAAACTAGAGAGAAGAATAATAGAGAATTACTTGGTCCATGGATACTTTACTAAAATGTAAAAAAATATATATAAAAAAATAGCCATAAACATAAATAAATGTATGATGGGGTTTGCAGAAACCCAAAGTTCAGCTCTTTAGGTCTAAATAGATTTCAGTAATGTGTTCTAATTTAGTTTATTGTTATGTAAATTTAGTAGTGATAGTTCGTCAACGAATGATTCAATAATATTTAGCATTGTTTAAGTTCTTGTTGTTTAGGTCTTCCAAGATAGTCTACAGTCAATCTACAATCCAAAATATTTAACAACGAAGAACACCAGAAGTTTGTAAATATAGAAGGGGGGACGGACGAAATATTAGGAAACATAAAAAGAAAATATTGGTGTGAAAAGATTCGAAGATAAGATTGAAGTGAAAAAGTAATATTTTTTAAAATTTTATTTTCAACAATAGAACTTGCCAGAAAGGTTTGAAAGTTTTTTTGTTTTTTTTTATCAAAGATCGTGACCAAAAAATATTCTTTTCTTTCGAATTTCACTGCGATAACATGATTATTTATTTCCAACCCACAAGATCCCGTTCTTCCATTCATCATTCCATCCCGTCCCGTTGCTCGTTCCACGACCCTCTGGAATTCCAACACCTGCTCACTCTTCAGACATACGCTTAGTAACGGGAATCATACAAATTAATGCTGTTCAATTTACAGTAATTCAGTTAAATAAGATACCAATTAGCTCAAAACGATTTAACTTATTTTATTTAATAATCTAATATTTTAGATTAATGTATGTTAAGAATATGTTTATGTATGAGTGTTTGTTATTAATTTTATTTTGACCAATGTTTATATAGTATTATTTTATATAAATATTTTTTTAATTTTATGTTAGTATACATACTTATCTATTTTACTTTTACAGTGTTTATGCATTTAATTCTTTTATATTATATTTATTACTGTATCTGCTCAAAATATTATTAGCCAATATTATTTATTCTCAAGGGACAATTAGTCCCAGAATGAAGTTTTTAAATTTTTTTTTATTCAATTATTGGATTGTTGTAAATTATGTCAAACCAAATCGATCATAAGGAATTTTTCTTCTTCTAATATTGGTATGAGTCTCGTAAGTAACATTTTTTTCAAACAATTTTCTCAAAATAGGTTATATTAATACAGGACGATAAAAACTGGTAAGGATAAGAGATTTAAATAGTTAAACGTCTTAATTAAATAGAATCATGTTGATTGGAGAGAGTTTTTAGTAAACAGGGAAATAGGCGGTGAGTAAGATTTCAATTTACAAATTAGCAAGATGAAGAAGTGCTTTCCGAGATAAATATCAACGGATAAAATATATGGTCGTATCCATGTGTTTTTTTTTTCAGGGAGTAGTTTGATTTTATGGGCTACCTCATTAGAGTGAATTGCTGTGATTGATATTGCTAGCGGAAGAGCAGTATTAAAATCGTCTTCAATTTGTTGCACAGTGAATGGGTCATCATGAGTTTCGTGACGCCCAAATGACATCAAAAATATCAGAAAATAAATCCGCTTTTTTTGCACTGTTAATCGCAGTTTTATGTTGTCTATACCTGCAGGAGGATGCATAGTGTTTTTGTGTTTGAGTATACGTCTTATTTCGGTTCACAGTGTTATAAGTTACTAAAGATGGGTATTAGAAATTACTCGGGAAAGCCGACCAACCGGCTGCTTCTATGTCGGAAAAATGCGCTGATTTGTAGACCATTTTTTTAATTTATATTTCTAGATCCATGTATACGCTGTTTAATCCAGAAATTGAATTAATTTTTATTTTTTTTCCCGATTATCGAACTTTAAAAAAGATCATATTTAAGAAAAAATCGATAACTTCTACAATACTGAAAAAAGAACTTAGGTAACCTACTATTTTTTTTAACTTATTGCTTAAAACTATTTGGTTAAAAAACCAAATTTTATTGGTAAAACTTAGTTGGTTTTTTTCATCATTAAAAAATATTAATTCTTAATTATTTAAGTCAGCAGCAAGAAAAAGAAACTGTTATTTTATTATTACACTTAAGCTATTTTGTGAACTACATATTAGACGAAAAAATTCAAGAACACGATATATTTTTCGGCATGATTGAATTTCAAATTTTACAATTGAAGGGAGTTATGTAACAAAACATCATTTTGAGTAATTTATGTTTAAAGTTTGTCTCGTTAAGCAGGAAAATGTTACATGGCCAATCCATCTTTTTCATATCACGTTTTCTAGTTGTTTTGAAATGTTCAGATTTAGCTAACTGATACTTCTGCCCGTAAATTCATCATCCAATGAACTAGATTGTATTTTTTTTTTTTTTTTAAGTGACATAACACCTCACTATCTCAGCTAAGTAAAGTAAAATTGCTGACTTTTCCTTTATTTTTCTTTAAAAAAAAAAAACAACAAAAAAAAAACATTCCGTTACACACGCCCCATTTGTAAAAACAGAAGAAAAATATAATATAAAAAAAGACAGTAGCTACATGTAGAGACAGACAGCTATAAAGATGTGAACGAAGCTCCTCAAACATTGCCGATGTAAAACGAATTCCAACCGAAGCTATCTCGGCTAACTTTCAGCTTTTTTACCAGCCAACTAGTCGGCCCATCTCTGTAAATTACTTGAGTTAAGTATTTAAAAAGTCATTGTAATGTTTGTACAATTATTTCTTTAATGTATACGGAGTAACCATGATAGTACTTTGAAGACCGCTTCGTCTGTTGGGTTGTTTTCTCGTTTTCTGTCTTAGAGCTCTGGCACAAAGTGTTTTCTACAATAATTGTCTACTTATCTTCGTTTTAGGTGGTACATATAGCCAAGTTGTTTTTGTTTTTTTAATACAGTCGGTGAAGTTTTTAGCTTGTCAGGTTTTTATTTTTTATTTTATACTTTATTGATTTTTATAACTGTATACAATTTATACTATAAGTAAATGTTAGTTACAATGATTACAATGACATGTCTTAAACTGTAAAGAACTACCCATTTGTAGCATTTCAAAAATTGTTCTACATAGGAAGTTGTTAAGCAATCTTCTTTTCCCACGCCTCGCAGGGCTGTCGGGAATTGAGTGAAAAGGTTTATTGGGTAGCTTGTCATACATAGAAGGATAGGTAGCCTTTTTGGGTTGAATCTGCAAAATTTGGGACATTTAGATCGTAGTGGGTAAGTTTGTGACATAATGAGGAGCACTGAGGATTTTACGAAGGAATTTGGAAGGTTTGGTGGATCCCTAAAGCTCAACCAAATACAACTCCGTATGTCCAAATAAGTCTAATTACTGTCATATAGATAAGTTTGTTTTGTTTATTATAAACTTTTAACGCATGTCTAGTAAATGTTATGGTCAGCAATATTCCGCAATAGAGTTTACAATGGTAATACTGCTGAATCCATCCGTACCAAATTTTATATAAATCATCTACATAGTTCCATGAAGGTTTAGCAATAATAAAATCTACAATAATGAAAATTTAAATGTACAATGTTGAGTAGTAGAAACGAGGTTTTACCATAGTGTGATATACTTTTATGGTTAGAAATTTAAATACAACCAGATTAAATCAATAAAATTATTATAATGTCGAGGCTTTGCTATTTTGTACATAAAAATTCAAAATTCAAAAATCACATCGGATGTCCAAATATGCTTTTACGTAAGCTTTAAACACCTAATCAGTGTAATTTTAACAAGGTTAAATATTGCAGCTTTGAGTGAAAATATGATATGATATAGCAGAAATAAAGCTCAACTCCGTATGTCAAAATGGCCCTAATTACTTTCAAATAACTAAGTTGTTTTTTTTAATTTTTTAGGAACTTTTAACGCATGTCGAGTAAATGTTGGAGTAGTAGAAAACGTTTTTAATTTAAATATTGTTTAAACTGTTTACAAAGTTTACAAGGTTTTTAATATCAAGAATAACCGGGTCATAATCTGGTGAAAGAGAATTTTTAATTTTTTTCTGTAGCTATTTGTTGAAATTTAAAATTTTATGCAAAATAAAATAAATGCATAGCTGATAAATGAGATGACAATGCTCCTGATAACATGATAATTGCATATGAACCAACTACCGATTAGTAGACGTTCAATATAAGCTCACACTTAATGTTCCTGTCTTTTTATTTATAGAGGGTATATTCTTTTTAGAAGCCTTGGAGTTTACTGAATGGTTATGGAGTTTACTTAACTGCTCACAAATTAAAGTGGACCACTTAAGATATTTTGTAATTTTGTATACTTGATTGATATTATGAATTGGATTCATGATGATGGAACATGATTAGGACAAACTCCAATGCCATTAACATCTGTTTTCGCCTAGTCCAGATAACTCGGATGAACTTGCTGGCCCTTTAATTGAGCAATAAGCTTTTTTACCCCTACATTACATATTGAGCTTAATAAGGAGTATGAACAGTCGATGTGAAGCATTAATTCAAAGTAGCGGATTTCTAACACCCTGCCGAAGAAGGTTAAAATGAAAAAAATGCAATACAGTATCTATTAAAATTTGTACAAATATAAATGTTTTTATTGTAAATTTCTTTTTATTCAATTTTTAATGATATATTTTTCTCAAATTTTGCTTGGAGTATTTTCTTTGTTAAACAAATACCATTTACAATGTATTAGTTAGGTATTATACATACAACAGCAAAGTAAAAACAATATTACGGAACTTAAACAAAAGTTTATTTTGTCTACAAGAGACTGGTGGATAAATCTCTAATACAAAGAACAAAACCGATTATTCTTTGAAAAAAAAGGGAAGGAGAGAGGCGGGGCTCTGCTAACAAATATTGCTAAGCCTTAATTCAAACAAGATTTAGGCAATATTACCTTTGAGTTAGGTTAGTTAAAATATTTTTTTTTTAATATTTTGACTTTAAAAGTTAATATATTCGTTTTTCTTTATAAGGGAAGTAAATGGGTTGTATTTTTTTTATTTATTTTTTTTTTAATAACTACAAAATTTTAAAATTATTGTTATTTGTAATTATGCTTTCAATTTTATTTCTGGTATTTGTATCGACGCCCCTTCTCGCGTCCAGAGTATATGACTGTGATTAGACCTATTTGGACGTACGGAGTTAGGCTTTGGGGCTTCATTAAACCACCCAATTCATCTCGTATTCAATCCTTACAATCCAAAATCCTTCGAAAAATTCTTAATGCTCCTTAATTTGTCACCAATAAACTTATCCATGAAGATCTTAATGTTCCATAAGTTGCTGATTTAGCCCACGCCAGATACCTATCCTTTCATAGAAGCTCTATAACCACTCAAATCCGTCAGTTTCTCAACTTGCTTCCCAGTCTATTCCTGACAATCCTCCTAGGCATCTGAAACGAAGATTGCCTAGAGACCTCCTTGTGTAGTATTTTTAATATAGTGCTACTGATGAGTAGTTCTTTTCAGGTTTTGACATGTTATTATAATCGTTGTCAATACATTTACCTGATGTATATTTTTTGTACAGTTGTAAATTTCAATAAATGTATATATTAAAAAAAAAAAAAAACTTGTTCCCTTAAATTAGATTGAGTAAATAAAAATTATTATTATCAGATTGCTGGAAATATTATTTATTCCATTTGTTATATGTTGTAGATAATATGGGCTACTTGATGTTTATGAATTTATTTCTATAATTATTATTTAATTTAACTAACATATATGCATGTTCATCACAATTTACCTGCTTAAAATATTGAATCCGTGGTATTATTATCGGAGAATGAAAATCGATTCTTGCCGAATAAACTTATGTTTAATCTATTAGGTTTTTTTTGTTTTGTTTTTTTTTATTTAAAAAATAAGTAGTTCTTTGTACTCATAATATTTAAGAAAAAAAACTGTATTTGTTTTTTTTTTTTTTTTTTACCAGACTGCTTCTGAAATCAGCTCCTTACCTGAAAAAAAAAATTGTTTCATTAAATACAAAGCACACATGTAAAATCTTAAGGTAAAATTCTAAACAATTTAAACTTTATTGTTATAATTTATTTCTATTCCAGTCTAATTATTGTCATTTCATACGAAATGTCTGTTTTCGTTGGAATCGATATTTATTTTAATAGCATTTTCTAAATAATGTGTTATCAACTAAAGCGGTAGTAATCTGTGAGCGTAAAAGTAGTAAGCGACATGTAAGTCCTCTAATCCCACTTTGAATTTATTATTTCTTCTTTGAATTATTATTATTATAGTAATTTATTTATACTATTATTTTCTTATTAATTTTATAATAATATTTACTATATGTTGTATCATGTTATCCTTTATTGTTAGAGGTTTGTGTTTATTGTTTTTAGTTGTTAATATACAACCAAATATATATTTTTGATAATCTTTTAAGAAGGTTGTTCGCAACAATGTAAGGAGTCTATTCAGTTCAATAAAAAAAAGTATATATAAATAAAATAACAATTTTTTTCTTCTATTATACAAAAGAAAAAAAAAATGTCAGTGTTTACTGTTGGGAAAAAGTTCAAAATAATCATAGTAGGTAATTGTTTTCAAAATTATAAAATGTCTGTGCTGGATGGAGGTAGCCTGGGCCCTTTAGGATTTTTTCTTGCCATTGAGTTTGTTAATTAAAACAAAAAATCTAGCTTCAAATCCTATATCATATGTTTGAAAACCTATTATCCTTATTTTATAATAAGAATCATTTATTAACAATAAAACTAAAATGAAAAATCTCTCTTAAAGAACACTGCTTGTGAGTATAGCGTCAATGATTTCTGCCATATGCTGGAAATCAAATTCATTACGCTTGAAAGATGATTCACGAGAGGCATACACCGAGACGTCCTTGGTTTTATTTTTACCCATAAGAGTATGTGATTGTATCGACTGAGTTATTTGTGTCCCATTATGTAACACGTAGTTTGTACAATCAGTGTGAGATAAGCCTCCAAGTACTACTGGCTCCTTCCTCTTATCTGAATCTCTGATGACTGTCAGTATAGACTGAAAGAATATTTATAAGCTGTAATCATTTTAAAATGAAAAAAATAAATTATAATAAAGGTTATCTTTTTTTTTAATTTTTAATTTATTAATTAAATAAAAAATATAAACAATAAAGATATCCATGAAGCAACATGTCAGCTCAATGTTGTTTTATATAGGACTATGAAAAAGAAAGCCTCATTGCTTCCGTCGGTATTCGGGTAACTTCGGCAATGTTCGAGGCACTTCATTCATAGCTTTGTAGCCGTCAGTACATGTAGCTACAAGTTTTGTTTTTATCTTATATTTTTTCTTCTGTTTTTTTGTATACGGGCCGAAGTGTAACTGAGTGTTTTTTGTTTTTGTTTTGTTGCTTTAATAGAGAAAAAATCAGCAATTTACTTTACTTATCTTAAATAGTTAATTGTAAAATTTTATATTCAATCATTCCGATGAACATAGACTTACATTTATACAACAAAAATATATTACATGTAATTGTAAATAAACACGTATGTAAATTGCTAAAATAGCAGTTTCTCTTTCGTGTTCCAACCTTTAAATCACATTTCAATACTGAATTAATAATCGGCCATTTTAGCCGGAAGAAATCTGTGTTTCGTCAAGCATTGTGCCTAAAAAAACAAACTTAAAAGGCTTAGTGAACCTGAAGGTTCGATGCCGACGCCACCAACCGTAGACCACACATCTCCCTCCAACCCACTCCCTCAAAACCCAAATCCCAAAATATGGCCCAGACGCATTGCTCCAATTTACGCTTCGGTCTACCCGTTGGTTTACCTGACGGCTCCAAATTAATTAAATTTTTCGGGAAACTGTAATTACTAAACCCAACGACTTGTCATGCTCCTTTTATTACCTGAACTATATTTACTGGATGTAAATCCTTCAGTTCCGCAAAATAAAAAATATAAGATGATTTTTGAAACTAACATATAAAAAAATATAAATATGTAAAATTTACTAGCATCCTGGGAAAACTCCCAACCAAGCTTGTCCTAATTTGGGAGGACAATCCAGGCTCAAAGGGATCCCATCACAGTTCTTTCAGCTGCGTCACTTGCAGAATCCAGTGGAGACTGAGAGATAGTGCTGTTTACAATTTTTTGTTTAATAAAAAAAAATGCTTTAAACAATAATTAGTAGTAAACTGAGTGGATTTTGTTTTACATTCTATTAATACAAGTAACAAGTAACATCATGATTATTCAATAACATTCTCTTCTCGATCAATGGAATGTTAAGTAAAACACTTTACAGAGACTGAACCAACTAGAAACATAAACAAACAACGGAGGGACAAGGCAATATACAGAGTGTACCTCATGAAGCCATTATGCTAATTCTTGATCAGAAAATGTTTGACTTGTGTCAAACATTTATCGGCTAAAGGCTAACTGGAGCCAGCGGTTTAGCTTTAATTAAGCTGATTAAACCATCTTAAAATGCATAAATTACAGTTGTATATAATTTAAATTATATAATGTTTCTTTAAAAAAAACATCAATTTCATTGCATCAGATATACATACTTAAATAATATCTTTGATTAAACAATTCTATATGTAAATCATTAGTCATAGTTAAGGGAACTTGTCGATTTAAATGGGAATTTCGATGATACAGTTTGTAATATGACATCTTTGGTAATATACTTAGATTCTTAAAAGTTTATATTGTTAAATGTAAAATTGACAAATATACTAAAGCTTTATTTTAAATAAATAAATATATATATATTTTTTTTTTACGAAAAGCTAAAAATACCGGTTATAGGCATGTTGTACCAGTTATGGACATAGCCGAGGCTACTAGCTATAGTCATGTGGCAAAATAATCTTTAAAAAAATGTTTTTAATAATTTAAAAATGAGTATTAATTAATGAACTATTATAACTATAAAAATAATCTAAATATTAATAGAATGTACATGTGAAATATTTATTTAAAAACACAATCACTCATTCACAAACTTTATAGTTACTTATTAGTTCAGAAAACCGTCATGAAAAAGTTAAAAATTAATTTAAACAACTATTTATCAGAGTATAATTTATAGCCGCTTCTTTCGTTGATTTTTCTACATAAGCAGTAAAGGCATACAATATGATAATCATCCCCACTATAAAATTAATGAATTTAAAAAAATCTGAATGTATTATTTATAATTTTTTTTTCTCGATATTTCCAGTTTTTTTAAACAGCAGTAGTCATCCGCGAAATACAGAATATAACTAACTATATGAACTAGGAATGGTCACTAAGAAACGCAAGGTGAAACATGACCACTACTAGGAAGGGTTGTAGTATTTAATTTTTACAAGAACATAATCAAATGAAGAAAATTCTATTTTTTTTTCTTTTAGCAGAAAGAATGTTTGTAACACCAAAGAAAATTGAAATGGATAGGGGTGACCATAACTCATATTTTTATACACCGGTTATGGTGAGTTCAAAATTGTTGTTAATAAAATCAGATAGTAATGCAGCTTGTATGAAAGCCTGAATTCTAATGATATGTTACATAACTTAAAAACCAAGAATTAATACAGCATTACTTAAAAATCCTCACTTTTAAAAACGATCTTACAAAAAAAGAGGTATTTCAGGACACAATTTGAGGAAAATATTTTGTAATGTTTACTGAAAAGGGACAGGAGGGAGAGTTTCATTAGTAAATGAATCTTAAATCATTTTCAGAAATATTTGTCTTGGTGATATCCTTATTATAGCGATAATTATATTAGCCTGGCCATAACTGGTGAGGTGACCATAACTAGTGATTTACCCTAGGTCATTTCTAAATGTTTAAAACTTTGGTTGAAATATTTCAATTCCATCCTTCCCTGCTTAAACAAAAAATCTAAATATTAATTTTAAGAATGGAAACAGCATTTTCGTCTGCATCGGGTTGTCTATCTCGGAGTAAATTATCTTCAGATGGTTATTTCTTTGTCATTAATTTATAATGGTTATTACTATTCATAATTTCTTCATTCACCGCTTTAAAGACTTCCTGATATGTTTTAGAATCACCTGGTTCATTTTTGGAGTTTTCCCGTTTTATTTAATAATTATTCTTCCCATTAACTTTGAAGCTGGTTTTTGAAGAAGGTTTAATTCCTTATAATGAATTACTATCTGATTATTTCTTTGTCTAGGATACATGAAATTCAAGAGAAAATAGAGGCAATACATAAAACCGGAAATGCTTGCATATAAAGGTTCAAGCTCCAATAGAATAAAATTGAATCTGTCATAATTTAACCAAAAAGTAAATACCCTAGACCTTCGAAATCAGCTTACTCGCTTTAGGCCATCTTCCCTATATTCCATCGCCCCCAACGTTGTATTTGGTCGATTGATTTTCGAATTATCGAGCCTCGGTGGTATTTTTTAAATATTTCATTAATTTAACCATTATTCCACTTAAATATTTCCTTCCGACAACTCCAACATTTACTAGGCAAACGTTCAAAGCTACCAATAAATTACAAAAAGCATCACTTGAGGTACGCATGATGATATAGAAGGATCAATACAATTAGGATTGATTAATTAAGTGCCACTTCTATTGAGATTATTTTATTTGAAAACTAGTTTCGAATGCTAAACATTCATCTTCAGTTCTAAAACACAAAATTTTTTCGACACATCAGTACTATGTTACATATATTATATATACTAAAGTTTTTTAAAAAAGATAAGACAAGAAATCAAGCATTTACTCACCTCACTCACCTTCGAGGTAACTATAAAACACTGAATTTGTGAGAAGTAAAAGGGGGAGGCAGACAAATCAATAGTTTCTTAAACGAAATAAACGAAATCCACCCTTCAATTAAATTCACACTGGAGTTAGAGAACAATAAAACTTTAAATTTTTTAGACATAGAAATCTCCATAAACAATAAACAACACGAATTTAATATATACAGGAAACCCACACACACAGATGTAGTTATAGACAACAATGCTAGGAGACCACTAACACACAAACTCGCAGCATTTCATAGCATGATATACCGCCTTTTAAATATACCGCTAAATGAACGAAATTATTACAAAGAAATACAAACAATTCACACTATAGCCAACAACAACGGATACAGTAAAGCCACAATCGATAATATTTTAAGAAAACAAATACATAAAAAAACTATGAATAATATATACAAAACACCCCCAGAGGATAAAGCTACCTCTAAAAAATATATTTTGATACCATACTACGGCCTAATATCCGCTAAAGTCGGGAAAGAATTAAAAAAATTAGGTTTAAACCCTGCATTTAAAATAGATAAATCATTGTCATCATACTTCCCTTCACCGAAAGACAAAATAGACCCTTTCCAAAAAAGCGGCGTATACGAATTAAAATGTAATGACTGTGAAACAAAATACACGGGAAAACCGGACGATCGGTAAATCAAAGAGTAAATGAATATATAAGAGCATACACTAATAAGACCCAAAATTCCAATTTCGCTATCCATCTAAACGAAAATAACCACAAATTTAATAAAGACTCGGGAGTAAAAATATTACATCAAGTAGAAAATAGCCTAAAATTAAATACTTTTGAATCACTAGAAATAATAAAATCGTTTAAACCGATCCAGATTTTTGTTTAAATGATCAGATTAACATATCCAATTTTAAATTTGTTTCCCATAGTAACGGAAAAACCCAATGAGTCATAAGGGAAACCCCATTGTAAATCTAAAACTTAACCTACCTGCCTCCCCCTTTTACTTCTCACAAATTCAGTGTTTTAGTTACCTCGAAGGTGAGTGCCTATGCTTGATTTCTTGTCTTATCTTTTTTAAAAAACTTTAGTATATATAATCTATGTAACATAGTACTGATGTGTTGAAAAAAATTTTGTATGTTTTAGAACTGAAGATGAATGTTTAGCATTCGAAACTAGTTTTCAAATAAAATAATCTCAATAGAAGTGGCACTTAATTAATTCTAATTACAAAAAAGCATATTTACGTAACAGTAATTAGATCCATTTAGACATACGGAATTGAACTTTGGGTATCTACTCACCTTTTAATTATTCTCGTATCCAATCCTTATAACCTAAAATCCTCAATTCTCTTTATTATGTCACAAACATCCATAAAGATCTTATGTTGCTGATGTTCCATAAGTTGCTGAATTGGCCCTAACCTGATACCTATCCTTTCATAGTAAACTCCACGCTCCACAAGTCTTCCATCTTGCCTAACACTCGATTCACAATAATCCTAGGCATCTGAAAAGAATAGGCCAAGAAACCGAGTTCTAATATAGAATTTTTATTAAGTGTTTCTAGTGAGTAGTTCTTTACATATTCCAATAATTTTCCTAAAATTTTCTTGTTGTATATAATGTATACAGAAAATATCAATAAACAGTTATATATATTGTATATATAGGGGGCATGCTAATGAGAACAATATAGTCACCAAAATAGTTGTTTTGTTTTTTTTTTTCGAAACGTCACCAAAATAGTTGTTTTGTTTTTTTTTTCAAGTAATACCAGTGGTATTAGCGACTGAACCTCAAGAACCTTTCTAAACATATATATATATATATATATATATATATATATATATATATATATATATATATATATTTTATTTATATTTATTTTATTTTTTTAATTTACTTTATAGATGTGTTTTTTATTTATATATGTACATTGTTTTTAATTATTTTTCTCTCTTTAAATAATATTCTTGTTTCCTTATTCCAATCCTTTGGGCGGCGCTTCATTGCAGGTGGGGATTACAACGCTAAACACCAGCGATGGGGCTGTAGAACATCCAATTCCCGAGGTAGTGTACTTTCCCGTGTATCATCCTTAAACAATTACCCTATCCTTTCACCTAACAATCCTACCTACTGGCCTACATCCCTTAAAAAACGCCCAGATATTCTCGACATATTCGTCACCTCTCAAATACCTACTTCCCAAACTACAATAGATTCCTTAGATGACCTTTCCTCTGATCATAGCCCAGTTTGCTTACATTACATTCTACTCCTATTATCAAACCTTCTCCTCCATCCTTAATAACTGGACGAGTAGACTGGGACAAATTCCGGTCGACTTTAGAAAACCCATATAGACTTAAAAACTCCTCTAAAAACATCTCAACAAATAGACACGGCAATAGAACACCTTACTAAATCAATACAAACCAGCATAGCAGAAAATACCTTAAAAATAGAATAATACGCTCAGAAGGCATGGTCTTACCTCAATATTCGGGTCTTACTAGTCGAAAAACGACGAGCTAGAGCCAAATGGCATAATTCTTCCCGCATCCAATCACTCCAATCCAAAATCTGACAGTCCAAATTAAAAAGGTTATCTTTTTCCTGGGAATTCTTTCCGTAAATCCCTGCTCCCAGATGTCCCAAGTTTAATTAAACCGGTCTGTAGAAAATAAAGATTTTAAATGTTTAAACCCAACCTGAAACTCAATCTAACAACCAAGTTCTCATCGGCCTTAAACTAACATTTGTTTTAGACCAGAACCGAGTATAGCTAGAATTATTTATCTTTTTACTCGGTCCTCGGTTTTGAGTTATGCGTTAAATGTAATGAAAACGAAACTCTAAATAGAGAGCTTGATTTTGAATTCCTTCTCTGATTTAATTTAATTTAGTGGTATTTGGAGTCTCATTATACAGTACTACACAAAGAAAAAATAGTTTTTTGTTTCTTTTGTTCATTATAAATATAAATAATATTTATGATTGTTAAATGTGGCAAAAACTATAAAGATAAACACTTATGGTTGTTCTCCAAGGCAAGTACAAATTGGTCCTATGCAGAAATGAATTTTTTTAAACAGTAGACAACATTTCTATAAATTTATTAGTTTATCTCTGAAGGGCTTTTTCAAGAATAGATTTTTTATTACCCTAGTTTAAGTTTGATTTAATTATTTGTATGAACTTATTCCCGTTAATTATTTAGATCATATATACATTAGGATCTAGATAATCTGGACGAATCGTTTATATCGTCCAAACTAACAAATCGTCTGGATTATTTAGCACTTAGTGATTTGTTGTTTGTTTATTTAGGTTTAACGTCCTTATTTACACCTACTAGGTTACCTATAGGTTACCAAACTTATTCTAGCCAGGCTGGGATGTCCAAAATTCAAAATACATTTTAAATCGCCCAGGCGGGATTCGAACCAACTACCTTCAGTAGCGAGCGCGCCATCGAGTCCCCTACTGGATTTCAGTTAAAACAATGATTTAAGAGAGGTATGTATTTATCTATGTGCAATTTAAATGGTTCTCTACAGAAAACATAATAACATATGAATTAAGGTATTCATGAACATTTAAAGAGAGCAAAACTTATATTTATGTATGTATGATTATCGGAAATTTTGTAACATTTTGTGGCGTTGAGACCCATGCCACTCATTATTTGTTGCTGAAACTGCTAAGCTTTTTCTCAAATCATTTCACCACTTACACGTTCATTCTACTGAATGAACCAAATAAAAACAGGATGTCAGGCTGTTTAAGAGATCTTCGATCATGTACTTCTCTACGGCTTACGTAAGTATTAATCTTAAGCGCTTTGTTTTTAATGTCGCTGACGGTGGACTCATCAATCCCGTATCGCTTAGCCATCACCGGATAACTCATATCTTCTTCTATTAAGTGTAAGATTTTAACCTTGTCCTTCAATGTGACACTTTTATGTTTACGGGAAGCCATTATAGTACAACAATCACTTGTAAACCTTGCACTGCTACATGAAATTCTAAGAAAACTAAATAATTACACGTGCCGGGAAAGGTAGAAGGAGAAAATGAAAACAATGGTGTGATTGAGGCAAGTAGAGGGGATCGTCCGGTTCTTAGGTATCCGGATTATTGAGGTCTTACCTTATAAATAACTCAACATTTAGATTTACTCACAGCATCATCCTCGACAAGGCAATATTCTTCCTTATCTTTTCTTTGAAAAATTAGTAGCCATGCTTTGGTTCCCAATAAATTGATAATAAAACCCAATCTTGATACCAAAAGATTGAGCCATACTTAAATAAACCCCTACTTATTATGAAGTAATAATCTTTTACGAATTTTCACAGACATTATCTTTTTTTTATGATCTCCATGAAAATGTTATAGCTCCTAAACTATGTGAACTACTTCGTTTAACTATAGTCGAATTAATTTTCTTCATGATTCATGAATCTTATAAAACATGTATGCGTTCTAAGACTGTTATTCTGCCGATTGCACTTAGGTTATTATAATTAATATCCTGAGTAATGAGTTAGTTATAATTAAAAAGTTAATTAGTTCGTTCATGTAAAATGTTGGTTAATTGATCTTGAATATAAAAATGATAGCGGAGGGTAGATGGAAACTCTACTTTTTGAAAAATAATACTTTCCGAACTATTAAAGCTAGAGCAATTTCAATACAATCATTAGAAAGAGGATTAAATTTCCTTTAAAATAGATTTTTTTAGACTTCAATAGCCGCATCCCGTATTTAACTTTGTGATCCGAACATAAGAAATAGGAAGTTTCAAATTTCGTTCCAAAACTTTGACTGCATTTTTCATAAAAATATTACATATGTTAGAAACGTGCACTACTCAAAAAAAAAAAACTTCTACATACAAACATCTTTCGAATGGTATACCATGAATAGTGATAATTTTTAAAATTGATACTGAAATCGCTTATTAATTAATAACAAAAAACAATGAGATGCAACATCGGCGTTTTGGGAAATACTGAGAGAATTCTAGCTCAAAATGCTATAAAGAAATGTTTAAGTATTTTTTGAAGATTTTAAGGTTTCAAGGATTACGGGATGAATTAAAATGGTTTAGTGGAGCCCAAATCTTAAATTACTCTATAAAGTCTCAACCACACGCACATATCTCGAAAAAAAAACAAAAAAAATTTCTTTCAGTATAAGGACTAAATCATAATATTATTGTAAAGGTTATTACACAACACTGAAACAAGAATTATTTTTCAATCATTAAATATATTCTAAATGACATTCTGGGTAGAGTTATTGCATTAGTAAAACTATTTTGAGACTTTTCGTATTGTAAAAATAAACACAGTAATTAATTTTGGATCCTTTATTGTCTCTGTTATCCAATCTACTCCCACTGGTCTAAATATAGCTTTAAACATATTCTGTTTGGTAATTTATTCATAAATTCAAATGAGCATATTATTGAAACAGGCCAATGCCTTAAATTTTATGCATAATGTGGTTCGTTGCAATGTATCTTAACATCAAAGTATTCTTTACATTTAATCAAAGTAAGGTTTTATTTAAATTATCATTATTTCGAGAAAAAAAATCGTCTAAATAAAAAAAAATGTCGATGATCATTCAACTAAAAAATAAATTTATCTTTTTTTTAATCCATGCCAGGGGAAGGTACTGTTGATTGCTGGTTCATTCTCATAGCCTCAGCTAAAATTAAAAAAAAAATTATATTTTTAAAGTTGCTTAAATTTTTATTATTTTTGAGTTTTCTAATATAATATACCTTCTATTTATTGAATTCCCAGGTGGGGCCGATTTCTTTTTTCTATTTACCACTGTTTTGAAGCATTTTATAGAGCTTTTCATAGAAACGCTCTTGACCGTTACTCTTTCTTTAAACATTTTTTTTTTCGTATTAAAAAATTATTAATGTCCTCAAATGGATAAAACTAAATTAATAAAATAATGAAATTCATTATTGATACATAAAAAATTAAAGTAATTAAAAGAAGAAGAATTTTACAAAAAAACAGTTTAGTTGTTCAACTATTATATTGAATGAGATTTAATTTTTAATATGTCTTTTTAAGGCATAACTATATGTGCATGTCCATACCGACCCGTACTTGTTGCTATGTGAGGGAAATCACAGTTATCCTGAAAATGGAGCAATGTTCTCCGAAACTTTTTTTTTTTTTTCTTTTCTTTTTTTTCCTTTATTTCTCTTTTTTTTTTTTTTTTTTTTTTTTTTTTTTTTTTTTTTCTTTTCTTTTTTTTTTTTTTTTTTTTTTTTTTTTTTTTTTTTTTCGTTTTTTTTTTTTTTTTTTTTTCAGGCATACGGGGTTTTGACGGCAGCGGTTTCAACATGTTGAAGAAAATAAAAGATAAATAGGAGTTATGCTTAGAAACCTTAGAAATATTAAGGTTTTGTTATTTTCAACCCCCCCCCCTCAAAAAAAAAATAAAAAAAATTAAAATTAAGTCAGTGATGTTTCTGCCTTATGAAAGTGTTTTTAAATAGGTATATAGCCCAAATATAAAATTTTACGAAATTCGATTAAGTCGTTTGTAAGTGTGAATCCCCCCCCCCCAAAAAAAAAGAAACTAAAATTAATGATGTTTCACCCTTATGAAAGTGTTGGGAAATCGGTTTATAACTCTGATATAAAATTTGACGAAAATCGGTTGAGTTGTTTCGAAGTCCGATTCCGCTCCCCCTC
The DNA here is from genome assembly GCA_003667255.2 of Euschistus heros. NCBI lineage: Eukaryota > Metazoa > Arthropoda > Insecta > Hemiptera > Pentatomidae > Euschistus > Euschistus heros. The sequence continues at coordinate 492,326 of RCWM02000458.1, read as the reverse complement.
AACCCCCCGCCAAAAAGGAACTCAATTCAGTGATGTTTCATACGTACAAAAGTGTTGGTATATTAATATGTAACAATTTAAAATTTAAAAAAAAATTGGTGTGACGGTCGTGAGGAACCTCCCTTAAATTAATGTTAATTGCAACACCAAAACCTTACCTAAACGGCTAGTTTGACTAATCAGTTGAACACATCTACAAATAATCAAATATGGAGTCCAGGAGCTTTTAAAAAATACGAATCATTTTAAAAACGCGTGACGGTCGTGAGTATGAAAAAGTACGAGGAAGAAAACTTACCCTGTATTGATGCAAATCTTAGAAAATACACCAAAAGATGTCTTCCAAACACATCACTTATGAAGATAACCTCACGAATTACTCTGTAGATAGAAATAATTAGCACTAGCTTATTCTTGTAGAGAATATTTAAATAACTATTTAGTGTGACGGTCGTGAGGCCAAACCGAGGGACAAAAAGAAAACGGAATTTTCAGTTTCCCTTTTAAATGTTTAAAAGCATGTTAAAATAAATAAATAAATAAATATATTCTTGTAGAGAATATTTAAATAACTATTTAGTGTGACGTTCGTGAGGCCAAACCGAGGGACAAAAAGAAAACGGAATTTTCAGTTTCCCTTTATAGTTTAAAAATGTTTAAAAGCATGTTAATTTATTCTTCAATATATGGTCTCATACTCTAGAAAATAAAAACATAAGTTTTCTAAAAATAAATACTTAAGTAACTTCCTTGAAATCTCATACTATAGCTAGGGACAAGTGAAAGTTATGAGTTTATAAGCCTTTTTGTAGCTATAGAAAAATAACAAAAATATTTTTCGAAACTAGGCTGTATGCACCGACTTTAAGGGGTCGGTTACGTTCAAATCCACCACAAATATTGATTTGGAAGTTTTAGTTCCATCTTAAGTCCAGCAGGACAGTGAAAAATCACTGCCATGAGAATGACCCTGCTACTCTCCTACAAGTATATAAGGCTTGTATTATTTCACTTTCAGCAAATTCACTTATTGTTAGTTTAAAACAGGTGTGATTAAAAAAAAATTGAAAGTGAGAAAAAAAATAACTTTATATTTACATGTGCCAGGGTGGAAGATTTATTTCGCCCCACAAAATAAATTGTAATCCGTCCAGGTGGGATTCGTACCCACGACGTTCAGTACCTAGCACTATGAGACCCTCGCCCCCCAACTTGCTCAGCCATCGATTCCTAAATAATTTATAATTTGAGTAAACTAAATGTATGGCACTAAACGGCAAAGTTGCCAATTCATTGTATGAATGAGTAAGAGGGGTTGGGATGATAGGAAAGTTTTTGATGAATTTTTGAATATTTGCGAGGTTTAAATAATTATGTTGGACTTTGTTGGAGACAAAATATGGTGTATTTACAATAGTACAAAGGACATTAAATTGGAGGGAATGAGCTCTCCACAGTTTTAATTCCTTAGGTCCAAATAGGTTTAATGGTGGGTTAGTAAATGAGAAGTTAGCTTTCTCAATCTTTTGGAATCTTTATCAGAAAAAATGAGATGTGCTTTGCAAGAATCCGAAAATTCAACTATTGTGATACAAAGTATGTTCTTAATCCTCACATTAAAAACGTTCTTATCATTATTAAAATATAAATATATTTGTATGTAATATTGATTCTGTCAGTGCGGTGTAAAGTGTTAAGATATAAAAATATTCCTACTGATATTAAACTTGTTTAGACTTTGAGAAACCGTTATTATAACTTTTTTGTAAAGAATCAAATCAAACTTACTTCTATCACCAACTGCCACCCACCCACTCTAATAGTAGGAAGATAAAATCAGAGATCTAGAAAGCTGTAGATAGGATAACATATATAGGAACTGTCGGAGCCCCTTCGCACCTCATCTAAACTTCCAGTTCGTTGTCAGGACTTTCCTCGCGAGTTCAGTGTAGGATATAATTAGAACTTTTGTTGCCTCAGTTGATAAATCACCTGACAACATTAAAGTGTCAGTATTTCTATAACGATGATAATGTGGTCAATTCTACGCTTTATTTGCCAGGTTGTCCATTTGTCCCTATTAAGCAGCCTTGAGATAAGGTCTGTTCATTGTAAGAAGTCTGTCCATTTCTTGCAATTAATGAACACTTTCTTATATGATCATTTTTTTTTCAGTATTATAAACTAATTAAATCCAAATTCAATACGTTTTTCAACTTATTCAACTTATTAGTTTGGCCACAATTCAGATGACATAGATTTAAAAAAAAAAAAAATTGACCAAGTTGCTCTGATGAAATAGACTACTACTCCAGAAAAACTGTTTTTTATTGTTCAGATTTGGATACTGATGTCTGAGTACTTTGAATAATGAACTGGCGGACAACAGCTGAAGACAGACAAATGTCGAGTGAAATCCTTTTGGCACCCAAGTTCCAGGAATGTACTTTAGAGCTCAGGATAATGATTTATAAATACACAGTAGAACCTCTCTAATCCGCCTCCCGCTAATCTGACTATTCAGGTATACCGAACTATTACCGACTATTACCTGTATAATCTGACTATTACCGAACCCTTAAACCCGCTCGCTAATTGGTAACATCAAAATATTCGACCATTTCTGTGTTTCACCAAAATATCTGCTGCTCGGCTGATTCCAATAGCTTTATATATTTAACATTTAAACAAACTAAATTTCCTTAATTTTGAGCAAAAATGAGCTATGTAGCTTAAACAGGGACTAATCATTTCCAATAAATAAATTTAAATTTCCAGAATGCTGTCATAAAGTGGCGGAAATTTTTTTTTTTTATTAAATGATTTTGCCCTATACCTCCTTAAACGTTTGTTGCATACTTCCTTATAAACGGTATTGCCAAACACCACACAGTGTTATTATGGCGAATGCTTCTATACATAAATAGCTGGCTATTTATGCAAGAATATTAGTGTGTTAGTGTATATAAAGTACGTTTCTATTTCCTTTATTTATTTAATTTTTTTTAATGTTGATACAGTGGAACCACGATTTAGCGAATGCCTTAATAAATCGAAGTTTTTTTTTTTAATCTCCTTGAATCTGCCTACCATTAATATGTCATTTTTACCTCTACGTATCGAAGGATTGGTTAAGATTGGATAAGACCTTGATACCTCGAATTTTAAAGATTCCTTAGGTTACACCGCACATCTACAAAACGATGTTTTTATCGAAAATCCTCTATAAATCGATGTCGATTTGTTAAATAAGTAGAGTTTACGCTGATCAGATATTCTACCAAGAATTAACTATAATTCCCATCTTGAAATTTGTTTCCAGTTTGTTTCAGTTTCTAATAAAACAATTATGCGATATGTTTCGTTTTCTTTTGTTCCACAATATTTGTTAATTCTAAACACTTCCGTATGGAGAAAAATTTAAAATTATTCAAGTCTTAAATGCCGGGCTTGACAGAAAGTGTGATATTGCAAAAACGTTTGGAATATCCGCGAACACCTTATCCACAATTTTGGTAAATAGGGTGAAGTATGAAAATCAAACTTTTCCATTATTAAAGAGGTTAAAAGTTCGAAGATATCGACTTAGACAAAGTGTCGTTTTCAGGTAGACAAACTACTATTACAGATTTTTTTCCAAAGGTCCGCTTAAATTTTTCACGAATTTAATAATTATTCTTTCATTATTATTATTACAATTAAATATGTACATATTTTCTATAGTTACATTGAGTATTTTATTATGAATCTGTAGCCTCTGTATATCGAAGTCAGTCAGAAATCACCTGAATAAATCGAACCTCCATACATCGGAATCCTCGAAAATATCGAGGTTCCACTCTATATAACTTTTAATATTAATACACTTCTAACAATGAAAAACAAGTGTTTAATATTCTGTTGATCCAACCTTTAAGCCAACAGGACCAAACCTGCCCCTTCGTCACTTAATGGTCGGATTAGTGAGGTTATACTTATAATATTTATTTGTTAAATTTAATTTTATACCTTAAAATGATTTAACATAAAAAAAGTACTTCTAGTATGGATTAAGATAAAAATATTTTTTGAGAGAAAGCCAACGTTCTTCAACAATGATATAGAAGTGCTCTATTAGTCCAGTCAATAAACATTACTGTAGAATGCATAATATATGCGATAATTTTTGACTTCACAACTCCACAGTTAAAACTAAACCTACTAAAAGTCCCCGTTCCTGGGGGGTGAGCTTACGGCTGGGGGAGGGGAAAAGTTCCCATTTTTGAATTTTTCCATTATATCTTGAAAACGGTGGACTCTAGAAAAATATGCAACTGATCAAATTTAAAGCTTATTAAATTTCCTATAAAATTGTTTATATACATATTTGTCAAACTTTCAACGGTTTTCAAGATATATGTTATTAAAACTCAATAATTTTCGAAAAAAAAAAAATAATGTTCGCCTAACTTTTTGTCATACATTCGCTTTAAGTGCCAGAAATAGAATTAAAATAAATTGAAAGCTCTACAACTTTAGTTCTGAACTTTTTTTTTTGAGAAACGGTTGTGGAAGGCAGTAGGACCAAATTTTTGGCAATTAGTGAGGTAAAAGTATTTTTTTTGCTAAACTTCTAGATTTTCAATAACGTATATCTCGAAAACAGTTGGAAGTTTGACAAATATGCATATAAATAATTTCATAGGAAATTTAATTGGCTTTAGTTTTTATTAAAAACATATTTTTCTAGAGTCCATTGTATTCGATATAAAATCGAAAAAAACAAAAATGGAACCTTCTTGAGTCCCACGGTCAGCTCATTTCCCCTCCACCAGGAACTTTTAGCTCATACAACTCTATTATAACTTGTAAGCAAATCTTCGTTTTAATATTTTTAAACAGGTAATGTATGTAAGTTTGTGAATGCTCTTTTTCAATATTGCACCAGATATTACTTTTAACACTTTTGATACGTTTAGTTATCTGTATATAATATATGTCTTTTACTGAATGTTGTTTTTATTTAAAACATTATTAAGTTAATAGAAAATTCTTTTTCGTTAAATTATCAACAATAGGTTTATGAGGAGCGAAGCGTTCTTTATGCGCGTCGTTTGTTATGTTTGTATATGAAAATAGTTTTGCAGAAGTTGTAATTATCTTGTGCCTCGGAAGCTGAAAACCATTTTTCTCATTGTTACAAGACTTTAATATTGACGGATTCTTTTCTATCTTACCACATACATTATAAAAAAAGAAACAAAAAAATTCATTTCCCCAGTCAGATAATTTTATAAGAAATTTCAAATCAGTGTCCTAGGAAGACAATTTATTTTCCCAACAACTTTATCAATATAATAATCATAAATATTTTAATCAAGAGAAGCTCATGATATTTTACTGACTAAAAAGAACTGAGGAACATCGAATAGATAATGACCTATGAGCTAGAATTGAATCTCGTTTAATTACCGCTTGATCTGCTTTAAACAAAGTATGTAAAAAACTATTTTATATTTGCTTTTTGTTAAAAAATATTAATTGTCTGACAATCTAATAATTTTCAATTTGTTTTGTCACAGGTGAAAGTGAATAAATAAATAAGAAATTACACCTACACTACAAGAGCGTTTCAAAATGTGGCAAAAAAAAAACCGCTACACCAGAAAGTATGAGTATAGACTTCCAGCCCAAAAATAGTTATTTATTGTGGTATCGTTTTTTTGTAGTTTTTTCAATTTTTTTTCTTAATACTTCAGATTATTATTGTTTCCTCTGGAAACTAATTTAAAGGAAAAAATGCACCATTTTTTTTTACTATATATACATATTTTATATATCTACCTTTTTGTTATTTTATTAGTTCTTGTTTTATTTCATTTTACCAAAGTTTAGGATCCCTCGTTGAAATATTTTCGAGCTCTAAAATATGTAGATGCAGTAATACAAGAGACCAGTTGTATAAAACATTGTGTAAATAAGGTTAAGATGAGAGGTTTGTACCCAGTCCGTATTCAACACGCACGGCCACTTTTTGGATTAAATTACTCCACTTTTTCAGGCCCTTATCAAGACTGCCTTTATCTCACAAGGCAACAAAGGGTTGCTATTCGATTGGATACTACATATTTTTTTTGTTTATGTATGATACTTTTTATGATTTTCAACTACTGTTTAACCAATCTAATAATGCCTAACGAAGCATTACGTATTAAATTAAATTAATTATTGCTGCAATATTGAAAAAAAATATTAATCTAACGAAGTAATAACTCAATCTGCCAAGAATATTATTTAAAATATAACATTAATATTACCAAAATAAGAACCATTAGCCAACTGGGAATAGCCAAAGACGACTACTGGAAAATATTTGTTATTAATAATTGTTTAAAATTTAAAGCTAACGAAAAATGTGAAAATTATAGATTGTTCATCATAAAGAGCTTAAAACATCTGTTGCTAGAGTGCCAAAGACACGATAATTGTCGAAAGAAATAGGTACCTAAAAGACTATATAATTCAAACAGATGAAAGTCTATCTTTGGAAAATATTTTATACTACAATAGCATAGTAAAAATAATTAACGTCTTTCTATTTATTTTAGATGTATTAAATACTACCAAAAAGTAATTGGTTTATTTCATTTGAATAAACTAAATAAAAGTTCGGATTTTATTGCGATTGCTGCTACAACTTCTGCGACCCTAGATTATATTTAATATCAATTATTATAAATTGTAAAAATTTATATTTTTATTTTTATTTTATTTTATTTTTCTTCACCCTTTGTTGTTCGTCCGAAAAAAAGCCTTTGTTTGTTGTTATTATAATATAAAGCAATCCTTTTTCTGTTAGTGTTAATTATATAACTTTAAAAACTCTTCTTCTATTTGCATTTATTGTTTATTTACTATGATGTATTTATTATTGCTATTGGCTAACTCCATTGCCATAAAGTTTATACTTTAAAGCAATCAATTAAAAAAAAAAATATGGCAAGAATTAAATTACTTGTTACGAAATTGTAATAAAAAACGAAATGCTTTAATTGATAGTTTTATTTTCAAATTTAATTCCCAAAAGTAGTAATTGCTCCGATGAGCACTTCGCAAACTCACCTCAATAAAATATAATATCGAAGAAATATTGAATTTCTATTAAATAAGAAAAATTTGATTTCAAAGCAATATCTAGAGATACTTCAAAGGCAACAGAGCAAGAAGCATTTTCATCTCTACCAACACCAAAATCTCAAAGTCTTCAAAACACCTCTTAGAGAGAGCAAAATAAATAACCCAGAGTTTTCGTTCACCGATTATTTTAAATAAACAAAAAATACTTTTAGTTTATTTAATATAGGTAAAAATACCACGGATTTAAAAAAAAAAAATATGAAAACAGTATGTCATGCATATTTATTTTTGCAGAAAGACTTCTTTCTTTTATCGATTAATGGGCACTTTAAATTTTTTATTATTTATGCGTATTAATTACGTATTTTTATTTTTGTTATGTGGGTTTTATCTTTTTTTTTTTCTGCTATTAACAGATTAAATTAAAATGTAAAACATATTCATCATTGAATAAAACTAGATTATTCATGTATTGAATGTATGGCGGAACATGTATACTTGAGTGAAATTTTTAATTGTAAATATGTACATAAAGTTTTATTGATTGATTAATTGATTGAACAATTTCGTAAAGTAAATAGTAAATAAAAAAAAAAATTGACTTTAAATTTTTGAATTGGCCAACTTATATAGCACGAGCTGACATACCCTTCCATAAATTAATTAATTTATTAATAAAGGCCACCTAAAGTTTTATAACGTGTTTCCTTTTTTATTATTCACTCTTTTTTTTTTTTTTTTTTTTTTTTTTTTTTTTTTTTAGTTTTCTTTCTGTTGTTTCCATTTCCAACACAATTAGTTACTTAAACTTGTGTTTTTATTAATGGATAAGTATGTATTGCTTTTTTTTTTTATGTTTCTAAATAATGTAAATAGTTTCGTATTTTCTCTATTTAATTGCATATTTTACTCAATACATTAGGATATATATGTGCATATTTTTCAGTTGTTATTGCATATAATTCACAACCCTATTAAAGAGGAATGGCTAAATCTGGAACATGTAAACTATATACGCCTTTTTTTTTTATTGTACATCCACTATAACATGGTTGGGCTTTATATAATAGGAAATAAACAATAAATGATAGCGGAATAATGTGTTAATTTTTGGAAGTAGAATAACGATGGATTGCTAGTATTTGTTAGGTTTTATCTTGACCCTTCTCTTTTGATTTAATTCTAAAAGGATGGATTATATACGATGAATGATTGGAGAGCTTGGGATACAGAAAGTGGAAACCTTATATTACATTTAAAAAAGTAATAATGGTATTTCTTATATGAACATTGCCTAAAAATAATTGGATATGTAATATATATTTTAAATAATATGCATAGCTGCATACTCGTATGGAAATTTTTTTTATATTTGCATAGTTTCTCTTGTATATAATAATATACTATATATAAGAGTATATATTATTATATAGGTATATATAATAAATACCCTGCCATTGAACATTCATATTTTATTAATAAATAAACTTCATTGGTTCAATTAGTTCCCGGCATCAAACTAATTTTCAATAAATATTAATCAATGACTGATACTAAAATGTATCATTTAATATTCTTTCTATTGTTGAAGAATATTGTCGAGTTTATTAACTACATATCCAATTTTATATAAAACTTTATATAAGGAATGCCAACGTTTCGACCTACCTGTTAATTTTTCTTAGAATAATCTTCAGTACTAAAATAACAAAATACTGGATTTGACCAAAATGATACAATAATGAACAAAGTAACTTAATTTACAAAACATATATCGGTAATAATAGTCACATAACATAAAAATAAAAAACAAAAATTGTAAATACATAACAATAAAATCTTATATGTGGATCTGTTTGTATATTATGTAAATATTAAAGAATAATAAATTTTTTTCTCTCCTAATTAGTATTATATATTATATTATATTTTTTTAATTGGTATCTATATATATAGTGTTTTATTTTGCAGTTGAACATGTTAAAATATGATTGTGATATGGAATTCTAGGGCTAAAAAAATATTTTCTTCCACATTTTACAGGTTAAAAGCATTAATTACGCTTAGACGGTTTAAAGTATCAACTTTATTTGTTTACACAAAATATAGGGTGGTAATACGCATGAAATGTATTTGGTTTCATCATCCTATCTGGTTTCAAACTCAAGTTAAAAATCAAAATGATTTTCGGATTTTCCAATTTTTTAATAGATTTTGTTCATTGAATTTTACATTTATATACATCAAAAGAAAGCTGAGACTCTCCTCTTTCCAGCGATGCCAACCAGCGAATGTAATGGCGATTTAAAAGTATGTAACCAATAATCGGTTTAAAAATTTAATTTTCCTCGAAGAGGGTGATGAAAACCTTAAATCTGGAATCAAAACTAAAAATCTTGGTGCAAGAAACATGCCGATATCATTTTTTAGACTCGAGATAAAAAATAAATTAGTTTAATGCTATTTTTTTTCTATTCTATTTTATTTTATTACTTTTCGATAACTATATATAAAATGATATGAAAAGGAGAAGGGTAAGATAGAAAGGTACGAAAGAAAATCAAATTAACATGATAATAAATGAAATGAGATATTCAGATCATATTCCTCAACCTCTCCTTTCGTTTATTATCATGCCAAGTTGATTTTCTTTCTTACCTTTCTATTTAACCTTTATAAGTATCATATTTTTTTCTTATATTTATTTTAAAAAACCTTTGTGTACCTTTTTGTATTTAAAGAAAAACAAATAGTTATAGAAAAGTGTATTATTCAATCAGTTCACTTAGTGAGAAATTATATCATTCAAGCAGTATTTACTCTGTTAATCTCTGTATATCTCTGGTCACATCCAGGTTTTTTGTTACTTTACCTCTGAAGAAGACCTGTAAGGCAGGTCGAAACGTCTGCACTCCATACATAAAACTTGGATATGTAGTTTATAAAACTGACTTCATCCCTAACAATATTCTTTGACCAATATTATACAGTCTCAACTACAGCCAAAACTCGATAAGTTAAAAAAACTTGGTAATTTAAGGAAAACCTACTTCACGTTTACGTCTATATGATGAATTTTATTCGTTTACTCGAACCAACAATCGTTGACACGAAGTAAAATTCTGTCTACACAACTCCCGAGACTCTATAAATCAAATTTCCTGCGGTAGGCGATTTTAAAGTCGAACTCTTCTAGAACTATGAACATGTACAAACTTGTCTATCTCAACATTATTTTCGTTTATTCTTAATAATGTTTCATTTCAGGGACAAGATAGACGATTATAAGCTTATTAATATTTATTAGCTATGGCTATCAAGGTAATAAATTTAATATACATTTAATTAGAGGACATTTAATAGAGTCCGGATGGGTACTTTTTACTCCAAAAAGTTTGAGGTACGTTCTGATTTGAAACAGGGAGATTCTCTTTCTCATGTACTATTCAACTTAGCACTAGAATATGTCATTAGGAAGGTAATGCTTACGGGAAAAGGAGTAGAAATTGGAGATAAAATTTCATTTTTTTCTTATGTTGACGATTTGCTACTTTTGGGTGAAGACGAGGAAACTGTTAAATTAAATGCAACTACGCTCATGAAAACCGGTAACGAAATTGGTCTTGTAATTAATACTACTTAAACGAAATATATGATTATTAGTAGAAATTGTGAACATGTCGGTGATGGAGATATTACTGAAATAAAGTTTGAGCACGTTGAGAAATTCAAATCTATGGTCTACCATATCAAGGACAAATAAAATTCAAGAAGAAATAAGAGCCAGATTAAAAGTCGGTAATGCTTGTAATTTATCGGTCGCAAATCTACTCAGTTCGCGCTTACTCTCCAGAAATTTAAAAATTAGGATATATAAGACTATTATACTACCAATAGTTCTCTACGGATGTGAAACCTGACCGCTTACGTTAACGGAGGAACAACGCCTTAATATTTTCGAAAATAAAGTAATGCGTAGAATATTTGGCCCAAAAACGAATAAAGAAACCGGAGAATTTGGAAAGCTTCAGAATGCTTCCTAGAAACAATGCGGAACTGCTGGAGTTATATCCTGTAAATACAATTCAGGTGATAGCAGCGCGACGATTAAAATGGGCATGTAAAGTCGTTGGATTTAGTAATGACCTAATTCCGAAAAATTTAATCAGTTTTGATCCGTCGGGTAAACGATCGTGGGTTAGACCAAGACGTATATGAGAGGATTGCGTCAGGGCCGACCTGAGGGATTTGGGTTTTGAGGGAGTGGGTTGGAGGGAAGTGCGCAGTCGACGGTTGGTGGTGTCGGCATCGTACTTTCGGATTCGCTAAGCCTTTCTTTATTTATAGGTACCAAAGGCAGAAGCTCATGTCTTTGCACCCAATTCAGCTTGTGATAGATCATCGCACCCCTACATACTGTATGAAGAAGAACGTTACCGACTGTAATTTATTTCATATGTATTTTATTTTGTTTTTTACATTAGTATCTCCGTTTCTGTTAATTTTCTTAGAATAAATTGTTTCAATCATCAAGTTGTTTAAATAATATAAAATTTATTATAGATTTATAGTATAGTATAAAACTCGATAACTCAAAAAAATATTCTTTTTGAATTCAATTATTCAAAAAATTGAATATTCGAAGAGAAATTGTTCACCCTTCAACTTCGACTTATCGAGTTTTGGCTGTATATTATTTTCATAAAATATTCTTTGTACTTTTACCAAACCTTTCTTAATTATTTAGTTTACAACTATATATTACTTTATTATCAATATTTTAATAACGTGCCTTCCACTAAATCGGTAAAGGCGCATGTATTGCCGACTATCGGAAAGTAATTAATCGAACCGGATGGTATCGACCATGACACCTGTTGCCTCGCTGTTATGTTTGCCCTCACTCGGACATAGTGACCTAAGGACTGATCGCTAAGTAATTAGCTTTTATTGAGCGCCGTTAGAGGGTAGTCGGATAAAAATATCTACCATACAAATGTTACTTGTAAAATTTATTATCATTATAATTATATAATGTTATATTATGTAATAGTAAAAATAGTATATATATTAATGAAGATATAGGTTGTTGGGGTATGCAATCATAGATACGCAAATACTAGATACTAAATTCAGTCATAGATACAAATATAGGCCATCAGAATATATTTTTATATTAGGCAAAAAAGGAACTTAACCTTCCACTAGTCGCGCCAGTTATCGTAACACGAGCGGTTGCGCTTTTTACAAAGTACAGCACCCTATTTTTTTTAATCAGTTTTTGCCTAATTTACATTAAATGTTTTAAATCAAATACAGTGAAACTCCAACTATCCGGATTAAAGTGAATAAAAAATATGTTTTTTGTTTACTTCGTACAATTTTTTAAAATAGTTTATTAACAGTTATTGTAGGACTTGGTTCCTAGTTCACGTAAAATACGATAGGTTTCCGTCTTATCAGTTTTTGTGGCACAATAAGAGACATAAAACTAAACAGACCAAGCGCCTACCGGAACTGCATTTCAGAAATAGAGGCGGAGCCCACACACCTCATTACAGTCAAGTTCTGATTAAACGTACTATGTTAATTTTTAGAACCATAGCAGATCCATACTACACGGGTTTTGCTTAGTCTGAGCCATATTGCCGTCGCGAGTAGTGTCTCTATAAACTTTAAGAGTTATGTCCCCTAAAAGAAAACGTGTGGAATTAACTGTCCATTGCAGAAGGAATTAGGAAATACGAATCAGTTAAAAAAATTGGTGGATGAGTTTTGTGTCGGAACATCCAGATTTCACATGTTAACTAAACTTTGTTACATAAATATAATTTTATAAACAGCCACATTTTTTATTATACAATAAAATACATTGTTAAATCATTACATATGTCTGTATTTTTTATTTCAATAACCTTATTCTGTAATAAATCTAATTATCCGGATTTTTAGGACATTTACAATAAATAAATATCAGAAGAATGTGGCAAGTTTATGAAGTAGAATAAAAGTGATTTGCTAGGATTTATTAGGTTTTATTTTTATCCTTCTCTTTTGACTGCATTCCAAAAGGATGGATTTCATTTGATGAGTGAGATGTTTATATTTAATTATTAAAAATAATAATAGTAAAAATATCACAATTCTTTTCCTCAATATTTTTTTAGGCGTGTTGAATCAAAAATCAACTTTTTCAACTCGGAAAACAAGTTTCCAAAAAAATACTATAACTACAAAGCCGGAACCTGGAAGCTGAGAACCAATTTGGTGCTCACACAGTTATATCAAAATACAAATATCGTAAGATATATTGAAATTGGAAGGCTCCAATGAACGAGGCATGTGGCGAGGATGAATCAAAATGAGGCCCCTAAAAAACTCTTAGAGGAAAAAAATACATGACAAGGGAGATTAGGCAGATCAAAACTGAGATGGGCTGATGGAGTGGCCGAGGATGCCCTGTCCGTCTTGGGAGTGAGGAACTGGAAAGCAGCAGCAACACACCAAGATGACCGGCGCACAGAGGGCAAAAAATTCATTTCGGTGGCCAAAATTATTTTATTGCAGAAATATGTTTTAAATGACGTCCGATATACAGGGAAAATATTTAAAACATTTTCATGAAAGTGGAAGAGTTCATAATAAATAACTGAATTGTCGACCTAAAATCCAAGGTGTACGGTTAAATGAGATGGCTGTAAAGTCTCATTTGATGGTGCTATTTCTTTAATATAATATGGTATAAATGAGCTGTTTCTGTATTTTAATACAGCAAAGTCATGTACGATCAATTATTTCAAAGTTAAGCGCATTTATGAAGACTTATTAGAAAACTAAAAGTAAACGTTTTGGAAAAATAGCATTTAAAAGGACGATGAAGTACGATGTTGAAACTTATATCACGTCGATGTGTATTATTTTGTGTTAATTAAATCCCAAAAATCATATCCGTTTCGATCCGTGTGTCATTATTATCCCCCTCCAAATCGAAACCGTTCCTTTTTGTAATTTATCACTTCACACTCTTTTAGATCTGGTGGTGGTTTTTCAGGTACATGTAACTTCAGAAAATGATGGTGTTTGTCACGATGTACAAACATGTACAACGCTTTTCATAAATATTTATATGTTGAATAATATACTTATAATTTAATGTTCTTGTTTATTTAATTTTAGTAAATGTAGATTAATTTGAAATAAGTATTTTATTCATATATTTGATTTCTTTTCATATTTTTGAGTATTAGCATATTATAAGCCTATTATACCAAAATAATTTATTTTACACAAATAGTACCTACCATCAAAACAGAAGTCATTAATCATTAAAGTAGCAGGGCATTTTTTTTGTTTCTTTTTTTTTCTTTTTTTTTTTTTTAGAAGTATGTTGAAAAATTAACATCAAGTTTTTTTTTAAATATTAACTAGTCCACTTTTAACTTTTTAAATATTTTCCCCTTAGTTGCACTTCATTTAGAACATGTTTCGGCTATAAAATAATTTTGGCCGCCAAAATGCTTTTTTTGCCTACAACGCGTTGTATATGTTTGTACATTATAACAAACATCATCAAGAGCATACATCGTTTTCTGAAGTTACACCATGTACCTGAAAAACCACCGCCAGATATAAAAGTGTGTGAAAATAATACACATCGACGTGATATAATTTTCAACATCGTACTCCATCGTCCTTTTAAATGCTGGCTACTTTTCCAAAAAGTTTACTTTCAGTTTTTGAAGACTTATTTTTAATAAGTCAAAAAAAAAAAAAAAAAAAAAAAAAATCGTTTCTAGATGGGTGTATTTGAAATCATACTAAAATGTGAGTAATGAAGTGAGGTGAAAACAGATACTAACAATAAATTGAGTAATTCTTACTGGTGTTTAAACATAGCAATACTTTTGATTGTAAACAACACATGCCTTCATGGGAAATAGTTTAATATATATTTTTATTAATTGAATAATACAGTTTCCTAATTACAATATTACAATAAACAGTAACGAAAATTAGTTGTGACATCGTGTGATTTTTAGAATTGTGTTCCTATTGTCTCGAACGTTTTCTATTGCCAATCTTAAAATAAATCTATCGAGATAAGGTGCCAACTTGCTAATCCGATGACAAATAGTGGCTGTATTATCAGATTAATCCTTTCAAATGACAGGGAAATCCAATGGCCTGGCAACACTGAGGCATCAGGGGCTCAATAACTTGTCGGAAGGAATTTCTGTCAGCCAAGAGTTGTCTTCTATAATATTCTTGGCTTTCAAATAAAATAAACTTCAATATTTTAATTATATTTCCGACAGATAGGGCCTGTTGAATAAAATAAGATAAATGAAGACCAGTTTTTAATTTTGGTCTTCCTAAGCATAAATAAAAAAAAGGAACCGTGTATTCCTCCATATCATTTGAGAATAACATAGTTTTTAATAATCTTAAATAAGATGCTTATTTAAGCATATTATAATCATCAACCTAAACAAAGATACACTATAATAAAAAGTAATGAATTCGTGCCGTTATAATATTTAAATGTATTTATTTTTAGACGTAATAGAAGCTTCTGTAATATTGGTATTTTATTTTATAAATTGTATTTACCAAAAAGTAAAAATGTTTCTTGATGAATAAACTTTATCTTATTTATCACATGATATAGTTTTCTGTGCTTAGACTGATCCATCTATCTAAGTGAGAAGAACATCCACGTGCAATATTCATATATATATATTTTTTTTTTTTTTAAGGACTTGCTCTTTTAGAAATAAATTATTTAATGTAAACGTAATTTACTCCAATGTATTCATTTGCATAGAGGTGGTTATGAATGGTCTGACTCGTCCTTGTTTTTTTTTGTCATTTTTCTTCTCAAGGTAGTGCTTGAATAAACGCTTGCAATCTATTAGCGTTTTATAACAATTGCTTGAAAAAGTAGGTTGAACATTTTTGACAGATACGAAGAAGCTGATCTACAAAGTTATCTCAACTTAAGAATATTTCCTTGTTTTAAAAATGCACCATAATTAGCGGTATGAGGTGAGCGAGAAAGTAAAGAAAAAACTCTGTCTAAGTATTTAGTAAATACAAAAACACAATTAAAATGAGATATAAATGAATTATAGCAAATAAAACAAAATATATGGACAGTAAAACATTATATTTTTTCTTATAATTTCAGTGATTTTAATAAATCAGGTATTACGTTTATTTATTTTTTTATTTATTGATGTATCGTAAGGCCTTATCTTACAGAAAAAAATACAAGCATCTTAGAACTAAAAGTGTTACTGACTTTTAAATATATAAAAAGAAATACCCAAACAAAAGTTTTTTTTATTAAAGTATGAAAAAAATAAATAAAAGAAACACAAAAAAAAAACATGTGAAACCAAAACGATATATATATATGGTGATTAAAAAAGGTAAACAAATATTAATCTGGGTATTTTATGAGTATATATATAGTGAGATGGATTGTGAAAGGGGGGGAATAATAATAAATTTTTATTTTAATTTTTTTTACTAGATCAAATTAATCAGTTGTAATCGGTTAATAAACATTTATAATAAAATAAAAATCATTAGGTAAAGTGAACGTGTCTATAAATTTAAGAATATCAAGTAAGATAAGACCTGAATGTTCAGAAAATAATGGATTTTTTTTTTTACTTAAGAGGAAAAAGATTACAACTGGTTTAGTATTTCCAATATCTTGGTCCTCATCTTACCCAAAGGGAAGAAAATTATTTGCAGATCTGAGAGAAGATTTATTCAAAGGGGGATTCCTACAATAACGTCAAACGAGGTCAAGTTGATATCAAGTCTACAGACAGGCTGAAATGAATGTTTATAACAGTGTTCCAGAAGCTCTCACATGCTTCAGCCAATGTTTATCACAAGACCTCACATGAGTTGAATCCAGGTTATCGTAATGAAAAAGAGACAGGGTCAGGATTATTAGTTATGAAATAGAGGTTAGTTTTGTTCATGAACAATTATTTATCGAAGTGCTGCGATAGTAATGTTTTGAAGGACACTGACGAGCAAAAATATTAGACTAAAAAAGAATATTCCCTTCTTGAACTTAAATTTGGACTGACAAAAAATATGAAAACGGTTGGAAAAGGGATAAAGACAAATCAAATAAATCACAAATTCAATTTTGCTAGTTTTAGGTATTTGTCAATTATGGTTGACAAATATATTTTTATCATACAATTACCATTATATAATATATTTTAGGTTCGTTGAATTGATAATAATCCTTATTTTAAGTTCAGTATGGATATGTTGAGCTAATATTTATCTTAATCATAGCCCAGCAATAAATTTGGCAGGTATATTGCTTTCAGTTTAATGAATCCTCTCAACACCAGGATAATACATTAATTTAGTGACATAGGTTGTCGCTTAAATATACAGTGTTTATTCAGTTGGCAGTCTTCGAACCTCCGAAATGTATTTTTATTTTGTATATACTTTTTTCATCAGCTTACACTTAATATTGCTACAAAATTATTACTATAGTTCAATAATGATATGAAATGATACTGTAAAATTACTAAATGTAATATGGTCAGTTTTTTTTTTAAATGTGATCGGTTAATGATTTTTTTATTTAGTAATAGATAGATAACAGTGTTACTAAAATATGAGTACATGCAGTAAATATGCGGTACTTACAATGTAGAATTATTGCATGACAAAGACTTATAGAGGGACTACATATTGGTAGCACTCCAATGAAATAATACAAGAATATCCTGAGGCAATCTTCTTTTCAGAGGATTGCCAGCTACGGAATGTGAAGCAACTTGGGAAGCAAGTGTATTTGGGTGAGTGTTTATTTTCTTGTGAAAGTAAAGGTGTTTGGTTTGTGCCAAATCAGCGACATACGGAATATTTTAAAGTCATTGTGTATCAGTTAATTTATGACGAAGTAAGAAGCATTAAGGAGTTTTTGAAGGATTTTAGATTAGACTGATTGGATGCGGGAAGAATTAGATGCTTTAGTGGAGCCCCATAACTCTCCCCGTAAGTCCAAATAGGTCTGATAATGGTCACATACATGAGTTTTTGCAGTGGATCGGAGATCAGAACGTCTGTCAAGTAAATGTTAGAGCAGTCGAAATCGAAGATCAGCTCCTCGTCTTTTCAGTATTGTATGACGTTTCCGTATGAGTCTCTTGTTTTTACAAAATCTAATATTTTGTATTTATTCATCATTATGTAACAGTACTCCATTGAAGGATGCGGGAGGACAGGATGAGGTAGGTTTTCGACGTAGAGTAAAGGTTATTTGCTAGGATGCTGGGATTTATCTTGACTCTCCAGTTGGGACACCATTCTTCAAGGGAAGTGATATGTGGCGGAGTGCCTGGGATGTTGATTAATTATTAAATGATTTTTCGACAGAAACTACAATGTACTATAATCCTGGTTAATATATAGTCAAATATTATATATATAAACCGTTCGGTTTTTGAGGGTAAAATAAAACTCTGTGTATAATAGACATAAAATTTTATTTTAATCTACAATATCTTCACCATTATTTAGTATTACTTGTTGTCCAAGGTTTATTGGCAAAAAACTGATTCATGAGGTCTTTGATGTCCTGTTCGTTTTGGAGTTGCTTTCCATTCACGGAGGTCTGCAAAGACCGGAATAAGTGATAGTCACTTAAAGGTCTGGTAAATACGGAGGATGGTGCAAAATGTACCATCCAAATCTTAATAATTCATTGTGAGTGTAAATTTGTTGATATGCAGAGTAATGCGCACTGGGATGCTCCTAAATAGTTGATATAAAAATTACAAAATATCTATAATTATCAAATTGTAGAAAATTCCATTTACTTTTTTTTTGTATTATCTATTCATTATGTAATTGTTCTTTTCCTTTATAAACAAGAAAAGGGCAAATATCTTTTTTATAGTATTTTTTTTTTTCGTTTTTTTTTCCGAATTTTTTATTTGATCGAACGGTCAAATTGACATTCGAACTCGTTAACGCTAAAAAACTGTTTTGCCAAAAATTTTGTAAAACAAATGAGAAATAACATTTATTTTTCAATCAAATATGGAATAACTTTCAAGTTTTCAGTCTAATAATATATTTCTCCTGAAATAAAAGGATAATGTGCATTATCTAAAATAAGTAGTCATAAAATTCTTTAGTTTTTTTTTGTATTACTATATTAAAATGTATTTCGTTCTTCTTTAAAAGTCTATCAGATTTTATTATTAAATTTTTTGATCGGTTTTCCGGATTTTTCTTTTCTGTTCGAAGTGGTCAATACAACTTAGATTAAAATTTAAAATATTTATACATAGGGTTTGATAAAAAATTAAACTTAATTCATAACAAATCTAATAATAATTTCTTATCAAAAACGTCTATGCCCGAATAAAAAAGTATATAACACGCTACTAACGGATAATATTTAATTAATATAAAAGAGGTTAAAAAAAAAAAAACTACAAATTATTGTTTGCTAGGTCAATAAAACCATTCTTTTTTTCTGTTTATTTTATTGAACATATCATTACTGTATACAGATTCTTATTTGTGATGCCCCGTTTATGAGATTTAAGGATACCGTAAGGTGGATTGATTGTTTAAATATGTGATAATATTCAATGAAAATTTCTAATAGCATTATATCCGTGTATTTATAAATCATGAGAATCATAGCTTAGTGGGATTTTGGGATTGTTTTTGTAAAAATCTCAGGATAATAGCCATTATCTGTAAAAAGAAAAAAAGATTATACTATTTATCGAGTACTAGATTATTCAAGACTTTTTACGAACGTTTCCTATTGTTGAGATGAAATTTACGGCAACGGGTCCAAACTACAGTAATAAAAAATAAATTTAACTACTTGGCAGGAAGAGTGTGGGAGGCTATTGACGCATAGTGGAGATGTTTTGTATCTATAGAATGAATTACTTTAAAAGATTTGGATGGTACATTTTGCACCATCCTCTGTATTCACCAGACCTTTAAGTGACTATCACTTATTCCGGTCTTTGCAGACCTCCGTGAATGGAAAGCAACTCCAAAACGAACAGGACATCAAAGACCTCAAGAATCAGTTTTTTGCCAATAATCCTTGGACAACAAGTAATACTAAATAATGGTTAAGATATTGTAGATTAAAATAAAATTTTATGTCTATTATACACAGAGTTTTATTTTACCCTCAAAAACCGAACGGTTTATATATATAATATTTGATTTTTCCTCTTAGTGTATTCCAAGTGTGTTGGTTCATCTAAGTGTTGGTTCACCCTGTTCTTGAAAATAATTACTCTAATGGGACTGAAGAGGAAACAGTAGCAACATATTTCCTAACCAACCTAAATAAAAATGGAGAAGTTGCATTAAAAACTTTCCCTTATTTAAACCAATTTTTTAAGGTTTATAATATTGAGAAAAAGATATATCTTAAGAAAAATATATTGATATAAAAGATAACCATCCCTAGTTCTACATATTCAAATTTAATCCCTGAAATCACCGAACTTATCATCGTTTCTACTACCAACCATACATTGTTGAAAAAGTAATTGAAGAAAAAATGTTTTTTAACAGGTACAGGTGTTGTGCTTTCAAGTTTGAATTGCTATTGAAGGGGAAGCAGATGGGTCCAATGAATTAATTGTAGCTGTGACAGGAGCGGATCTACAACTGTGTCGATCAAGCCTCAATACTATGGCTCTGTATTTTTATAAACAACAATAAATTTTTAAATTCATTCAAGTATATATTTAATTTTTTAAACATTTGTTATATTCATTATTTTAGTTTCCATCTAAAATGACAATAATGTTTTATAAATTAGGAAGTTTATGACTTAATAAGGTAATCTGACATCTGATAAAATTTTACAGATTAATTTGTTAGAAAAAGACAACTATGTTCTGCTTGCTACAAGATTAAAATTATAAATCATTTCAATTTAATTTTGGCGAAATTCAAATATTTGACACTAAGTGTCAGTTAATTATAAAATATATTTGTTGCAATGAGGCCACTACATTTAAAATACTTTATGTAAAGAATAGATGTTTAAACTTCGATTTTCATTTATATTATTTTAATTTAGATTTTATTTATTTCACTGCGAGGAGTAAAAGATAAAGTAAGTTCAGAAAAATAAATTATTTTTCAATTCAAACAGCGCTGTGTTGAACCCAGATGATCGAAGTAGGGTATCCGACTTCTAGAATTGGTGTATTTATACTCAATCTTTTCTGTATAAAACTCAAAGTCAATAGCTCTTTTGTGAGGAACAAACAAATATCAGACATCTTTAATATTTCCATGTTGAGATGTACCAACATTTGTACCTCTAATGCTTTTGCACTTGTATCACTAAGAATTTCTCTCTTTCTTAACTAAGTATTTGTAAATATTTTATGAATATTAAATTATTATTTATTAATAAAAATGAGTATTGCAGAGAAAGAAACATTTTAATAAGTAATATATTTATATACATATTCTCTGGTGTTTACCACTACATTTGGTTATAGGCACCATTCACAAATTGAAAACTATCAGTTTTTGTAAAGATTATTATTTCCAAAAACTGATTGTAAAAACATTTGTTATTTTCTATCAATCCAATAAATAACAGAAACAGATACAATATAACGACCCGACAAATCAAGACATTTCAAAATTGCCAGATAATAACACATAGTTTTATAATCATATAATTAATTGACTTTAAAAAAAAAAAAGATACGTAATAGTAATAAAGTAAAGAAAAATTTACTAAAACCAGATTAAAAATTAGTTTTTGTGAACTTTTTTTTAAAGAAACTGTCAGCTAAAGAAAGACTAACATGGAACATGTTTTAGGAGTTGCCCCCTTGCCCGTCAATGATAGTCATATCGTTGGTGATATTGTGCCAATTCCGTTATGTTATTTTTTTTCGATTTAGGTTTTTATTTTTTGCAGGTTTCCTTTTTAAAATGAAATTCCGCGTCTAATGTAGAAATCCGAATACGCAAATTCAGCTTGGATGAGGTTTTCACAAAACAGTTTTGTGATTTTAGTCCAAAAAATAATTATACATGTGTATCAAAGCACATATTGTCATAGGTGTTAAAATGCACATAGCTTTTTTTTCCGCTTACCTGTGATTAAGTTTTTTCTAAGAGATAAT
The DNA here is from genome assembly GCA_003667255.2 of Euschistus heros. Lineage (NCBI taxonomy): Eukaryota > Metazoa > Arthropoda > Insecta > Hemiptera > Pentatomidae > Euschistus > Euschistus heros. Next base: position 470,019 of record RCWM02000458.1, on the reverse strand, counting down.
GTTTCAATTTAAACAGCTTAATCCTGCTGACCATATATGAGGCGCCTAATTGCAAAACGTAGCAAATCCACCGAAAATCGAAATTGAGTTTTATATACCGTTCGATCCAGCTCCTTGCCACGCAGAAGATTGACTAGGTTTTTAGATTTAAAAACGAAGGAAAAGCTGTTCAAATTTACAATTAAAAATCACGTACTGTTTCAAAACGGATTAAAACCAGGCCTATCACAGTACCAAAAGAAAGCGTCTCACATTACGGCTGCCATATTATGCATATTATTTGTCAGATTTAGGGGGCATAAACGAGGTGAAAGAAACACAATTAGCTATTTAGAAGAGTTACCTGTTATTGTGATCGTAATTACTATTGACTAGTACATTTTTAAAATTATATTTCATTTTTTTTGTTTGTTAAACCAAACTAATAAATGTTTTCAAACATTATAAAAAAAGTTTTTAGATAGATATTTGTTTTGAATTTTAAAGCTACCTACTAAAAAAACAGAGTCAATAATATTTTGATACTACTACGTAGGTCAACTACGTACTTTATTGTTTTTTTATTCCGTTCCTCAATACTCTAAAAAATAATCGCATTTATGTATACAAATATTTTTGTAATGATAAATTGTTTTTAACCATTTTCTAAGAGGTTTTACTGAAAGTCAGTATAGAAGTAAGATGACGAAGAATAATAATTTATTTAGGAAAATGTGTATTGTGATTACATAGACTAGTCCATATATGTACATATATCGTTTATAACTTAACTATCAGTTTTTATTGTTCACCATGTTGATAAGTAACATTTTTGATCGTAAAATCATTTTTTAATCCATCATTTCAATTCTATAAGTCAACTTAGCACATGTATTTATTTCATTATCAAAAAGGAGTAAGTCTCAAACTGTTGCAAAACGGAGTAAGTACAGAAGAAAAACTAATTAAAAAAAAAACAAAAAAACTGGTCAACAGGGGCCCTTATTACGCTTGCTCAACTAAAACCATCTATTTTTCTGCTAATTATGCAAGAAAAATTACATTCATGTCAATTGGGCATCATATTGTTATGGTTTTTGGCTTCTGGTGAAAAATTTAGAAATTTGGTTTTGCTACGATTTGCAGCTGGACGCCTCATATGGTCTTTATTTTTTTCGCTTACCTGTATGATTGTATTGTTTATTTCCTAAAAATAGTAATTTTTATACATAACAGCCGAGAGGGATCGAGAAAGATCGGTCAAATCGGTAAAAGTCCTGTTAAACGGTCTAGAAAAAACAGAACCTATGACTAGCAATTCCTTTGGACAGGTATTCCAAGGTTCCGGTGAAAAATTAACTTTCTATCCAAGACAGCCTTTTTGAAAAATATTGAAAAATCATATATATTTTCTAAGTAATAATTGTTGTTTTTTTCTGATTTAATTCTTCCTAAACTCTTTGATCACACTTTTATTGATCAATAATAGTATTATAAACAGCATTCAACTCCTCTTTATTAAAAGTACAAACTTGTTACATGTTTATAATTCTTCAAGTCCTTCATTGAAGAATTTATTATATATAGTGGATGGCATGATGAATAACCACTTGAAGAATTATAGTGATGAAGAAGGTAGAATGGAAATGGAAACAGAAATAAGTCTGATGATGGGACCTTGTTTCCCGAAACATGTAACAAGTTTGTACTTTTAATAAAGAGGAGTTGAATGCTGTTTATAATACTATTATTGATCAATAAAAGTAACTCCTTCATTGAAGAATTTATTGATGGCATTATTTTTGCCACTGATATTTTCATAGTGAATACCATTCCTTCTAACTCCTCTAATATAGTTTTTCCTACTTCCATACATCACCATCTCCTTGTCTTACCCCTAGGTCATGCTAACAAAGACCGTGCCGAGTAAAGGCGATTTAACTATTTAAGAAGTGTAGGAGTTTCCTCTACCAATGTGTTGCAATACCCAGGGGCAGAGGAAATTCCAAGCTGTAGTGAAGGCAACTGTTTTAGGTGTTAAAGACCCCGATATAAAGCTTCCTGGCACTGTCGTTTGGGGATGAATTCAGGGGGATTTTTTCAATCGTTGAAAAATGAGAAAGAAGCCTCGGGTTTCTGGATGATTTACAATGGACTCTGTTTGCCAGAGTGACAGACCCTTGTTGTACCACTCTTTAGGAACTTCTCTGAAAGATTTAAATTAAAATAAAGCTTGGATAGCGTAATAATTAACGAATTAAATATATACAAGTAATAAGAAGATAAAAAAAAAAAGGTTTATAAAGGTTAACTCTCGATAATTTTATTTATTTATTTTTTTTGTTTCATAACATTCGATTAATTCAAATAAAATCAATGCTATTTAGTCTAATCGATAATTTGAGTATAAAAGCAACAGCATCTTCATTGTTAACATTTTATTGTGCTCCTTCTATAATATTAAGACATCCACTTATGTAATTCGTTCAAACATTCATCCGCCAATGCTTTGTTTATATCCTCGGATTTCAGGCACACCCAACAATTTTTAATCCACTTGACACAAGGTGGGAACTTTTACGAGACTAACGAGATTTAAATATTAAAGATTTCATTCATGTTTAAGATGATATTAGTGTATACTATTCCCCTTATCAATGCTGAACTATTGGCCCTTTGCAATTAGAATGAGGACGATAGTTTGGAAGGACAATAGCCAACTCGTGAAACTTCAAGGGCCACTATGTAATCTAGCTTCTACACCCTCATGTCGAACAACAAACGATGATTTCGTCCGAACTCTCATAACCTTAGAAAATTCACACGTTAAGCTAGATAGAAGTCTCTCAATAAAATAAGTATATTACAATATTTTCTTAATAAAATTAACACAATAAATATTTTATTATTAAATTAAAAAAAAAAAAAAAAATATATATGTATATATATATATATATATATATATATATATATATATATATATATATATATGTGTGAACTTTATTTCTTGGGCTACAGATTACTAAACAAAGAAGGGAAAATTTCCTTCGAAATAGTAAATCAATGTTGCCCATCTTCAATGTCATACTTTGAGGCACTTCATTCTTTAATAGGATTTGTCTCCTGCCATTTACCTAATGCTCGAACCTGTCTTAAACAAGCAGGTAAAGTTTTACTCAAAACAGGTAATTGTTAATTATAACAAGCATGAAAAAACCTCTATTATATTTATGTATTCTTAATAATTTTGATAAAGTATTTCTCACATTTCCTAACGATCCTACAACCGGTTGTTATGTACGGGAGCGAGACATGAAGTTTGCCACAACAAGAAAAATGATTATTAAACATGTGGTAAAGGATAATCCTCTGGAAAAAAATTATAACTAACTAACTCTTTGGCGCTATGGCCCACGAAGGACCCTGGCCTCCTACAGGTTATAACCTAATAAAAATTATAGCCTAACTAAATAGGGGCGGAATTTTTTGCAAATGGAGACGAAGAAAGAGCCTAAGACTCTAAATGCAGCGTTAGTAGCCAATATACCCGGGTGAAAAAAGAGAGGTAGGCCTTGAAGATATGGAGGACGATCTTCGGACTCTGGGTTTGAGAGAATGGAGAAAGGCAGCTGAGGATAAGTCTGAATGGATAAGGACTGTAGTGGAGGCCAGAGTTCTGCAAGCAACTTAAGCGCCATTAGATGATGATGATGATTTCTCTCATGATAAATATATTTCTCTTTTTATTAAAAGTCCATAGGTTACATTTCAAACTGTTTACTCTTTTTTTTTAATTATAGTATAGGTCTTAAGAATTCCTTTTCAATTTCTGAACATTGGAAGGGGGCTGATTTTCTTTATCCCAAACAAATAGCATTTATATGCCCTTATATATATAGTTGTGTATACATAAATTCTGAGGGATTCGATGGCCGATGAGGGTCTCAGCGCGCCAGGTACGAAACTTGAATTCGAATTCTGGGTAGTTCAAAATTATTTCCCGGCGAATTTAAGGAATGAATCTTGACCTTCCTACTCTAGCTAGAATAGGTTGGCAACTTGTAGGATAACCCGTCCTTCCTGCCCTAGTTGGATTACATAGGGACTTGGATTCAGAATAAACAACAATAACATACTAATTCGAATGAAGATAAACTAAAAACTATTAGAGACATAGACTATTTTTATGTTATTATAAATGAAAACAATTGCAGGACATTTCCTAGGATAAGCCTTGATTATTTTAAATTCATATTAATATCTAATCGACAAACGTTTCTCTAATTCAGGTATCGTAAAGAATGAAGACAAAAATGATAAAAAAAGTAGTTCTTCACAATACTGAGTATAACCACAAATATCTAAATAATTTTCAATGACTAACAATTCTTCATTGCTGTTTGGAATTTGAAGTAAAACATTTTCAATTGTTTCATTCCCTACCTATACTTTAACAATTTTTCGTAATCTTTATTTTTATAGATTGATTTTGATTATTTATTTTATTAAAATGTATCGAAAACTATTATGATACTACACTGAAATGTACTCTGGAGGTTTCGTTCCTATAACAGAAGATAGAATTATGTAAACGCTGATCTAGGATTTTTGTTGAAATAAAATAATACTGACAACGTTTGGAACGCTGATCAACAAATAATTCATTTCTCTCTATGTAAGTGTTTTTAAGCCCAATGCCTATTTCAGTCACCGGTGTGTTATATTCACAATTATTTCTTCAATAAAGCGTATATATTGTTTAATTTCTTTTCTGATATACTTTATTTAAGCTGAACTCCTCATACTTCCATTTATGCTTACTACAATGTAGTTACATGTTTCGAGATATATTATCCCATCATCAGACTTGTCCATTTAAATTTAGATATTTGCTTTGTAGCCAATAAACCCGAAAGGAAAAAGAAAGAGAGGTAGGCCTCAACTTTGTTGGCTCGAAGATGAGGAGGATGATCTTCGGATCTTCGGACTCTAGGTGGAAGAGGATGGAGAAGAGCAACTGAGGACAAGTCTGAATGGAAAAGGATTGAAGAGCAGGCCAGGGTCCTGCAAGGATCATATAGCCATTCGATGATGTTGATGATTTCTCTAATGATAAATACACTTCTCATTTTATTATCTAAATCCAAGTCTGATGATGGGATAACATATCCCGAAACATGTAACTACATTTTAGTGAGGATAAATGGAAATATAAGGAGTAAACTTAAATAAAGTTTATCAGAAAAGAAATCATCAATTATATTAACGTGTTTAGGTCACGCGAATCCTTGTCGTGTAGCTGCTTAATTTTATCTTTAACTTCATTCACCTCCATCCTATGCATGGATTTGTTTTTCATAAACACTAAGGATTGTTTTGAGTCCACGTATAGAAAAAAAAAGGTAGAATAGTTTATTAATACTTTCAAATTTCTGGACAGTATGTAAGAAGTAATTCTGGGTGGGTAAGAGAAAGTCGAGCGTTGTATTAACGGACAGTCTCTACTTTTTGGACTCTTGAGTCAGGTGATTTCTATCCAAATAGAAAAACAATGAGTACTCACCTGAGAGTAGAGATTGAGGTCGGACTTGCTGAGGCCGAAAAGGCTGACCAAGTAGGTTGCAGACATCCCTAGAGCCAGGACGAGGCAATAGCGAAGTCTGAGCGGAAGGGTGACGTAGACAAGATAGTCTAGGACCAAGACCCAACCCAGGTCTGTCCTGGGGGTAAGGTCCGGGCTTAGGAACATCCTGGCGAGGACCTGGAGATTGGCAGCGTGCCATGACAGGTGGGAAAGAGCAGACCATGTGAATCTGGAACCCGGGAGGCGGGTGGCCAAGAGAAGACCGAGGTTGAGGCAGAGGAAGACGCCGGAGATGGCGCGGTTGAGGGTGTCCTGATGGAGTGGGAGGACGAGGCAGAAGATGTCGTAGAGAAAGGACACGACGAGGAAGACGGGGAGGGCAGGCCTCCGCTGCCGAACGCTGTAGCTGGTGTAGAGCGCCTCCAACTGCATCCCCGCAACTGCCGCTCGATACCCGCGCTCTCGCTCTCTTCGCGAGTCTCCGGGTCTCTTCGGCTCCGCTCGGCTTTGCACTTGTCTTTTTTCTCTCTCCGATCATTGCACTTGTTTAATAACTTTGTTATTTATTTTTTATTTTATTTAATCTATATCGAATGTTTATGTTTATGATAATGTAGTAAATTGGAAATATCACCCACGAAAAGCTAAACTTCGAACGGAAAAGCTAAATTATCAACTTCGCACTAATGTTTGTCAACAATTATAATTGTTGATACCAACTGCACTTGTTGATAATTATCAATTAATGTCAGTGGTATATATAAATGTTAACAAAATAGAATATATATATATATTCCTTTCTACCTTCTAAGCTTCAAGGTTTATGAAGAAATCCTCCTGACTGATGATTTTTTTTTTAACTAACTGAATATAAAATAATTTTCATAATTGCTTTAATAGTAGTTTTGTTTATATGCTTCAAGGTACAAATATAATTTATTAAACATAATAAATCTCTTTAATTTCGAACTGAAGTTAGTCAACAATTATAATTGTTGATACCAATAATGTGCAGTTGTTAGTTTCAAATATTAAAATATCAACCAACTAGGAAAAAAAAAAAAAATGTATTCCTTTCTACCTTCTCAGCTTCAAGGTTCATTAAAAAATGTTTTTTTTTTTACTAACTAAATATAAATTAATTTTCATAATTACTTTAGTAGTAATTTTATTTATATGCTTTAAGTGACTAATATCATTTATTAAACACAATAAATCTCTAAAAACAAAACAAAAATAGTTTAATAAAAACGTAATCAAAATGACAATAGTAATATTGATAATGTAAAATAATAATAGTTAAAAAATTTAGATGCAAATCATGTGTGCACTAATCCACTTTTGATCTTAAAAAGTGTAAACCTTTAAAAAATATTTTACTCATGCTTAATAGTAAAAATAATTCATACATTTTAAATATTAAAAAAAATGACGCCATTAAAAAGACAAAAAACTACATACATGATTATAGATAGACATAGATTAAAAGGAAATCAATGACTTGGTATTTAAACATGTTTATAAAACTAAATGAGGTTTTACAAATCATGGACCTGAATGGGTAGTATCTAATGAGGAAGGTAGGATTCGAGAGCGAGAACAGTATTTGAATGATGAATGAAGGAAGCATTCAAGTACAGTTCCGTGGGAACGAGGATCGAATTGAGAATGATTTGTTTAATGCACAATTGTGCGTAATAGGGAGTGACATATTTTGTCAGTGACAGTGACATATTATGAGCCTTCAAAATCTTTGTGCATTTTATGATTATTTTCCATTAAAAAAAAAGAAAAAAATACGTAATTTTTTTTTTTTTGAATATATATAAATTTTTTTTTATTTTTTTTTATTTTCGAATGGGCCAATAGAGGACCACGTGCCAATTTCAATTCTTTCTCCCTTGTTCTTTTCTTCTCTTCCAGTATGCTTTCATCTGTTCACCAAGTTTCCTCTTT